>BRZM01000026.1:2387824-2521745 GCA_033238685.1 Lates japonicus | reverse complement strand
TCAACTGGCGAAACACAGGGTACATTTAATTGTGAGGCAGTCAACATGGAATTATGAAAAAAGGCCAATTATTGACTGACATCTTTATCAGAACAACCTGTGTTTGGTTGTTTGGCTGCACTGTAAACAGATACACCAGTTGTTCTTCTGTTGTATTTTTGACAAAGTAAGTACTGGAAAGGTTTAAGAGAGTTATTTCATTAGTTCACTGCCTTTGTCTGTGATCAGTTGCAGTTTGTGTTTATCTGTCAATTCTGGCAGATTTTCTTCCCTTAGTGTTTGTGTGCCTGTGAAGTCCTCATAAGGGAAAACACCCAAAAATACCATCTACAGAATATCCTCTAATCCTCTGTGTAACCTTCTCCTATTTCCTGACAAAGCAGTACTTGTATCTCCTTTTTCATCTCCTACATTGACCAGAACACAGAAAAGAAATATGAAGTATGAAATTACGTGTGTGGTATGTTCCCTGCACTTAGGTCGACTTAAGCAACATTACAGAGATAGAGTGACAATTATATTTTGACTTCCTATTAGGCATATTATTATATTTTATGGTGTTGTCGTCATTTAGTTCAGGCCTTTCATAGAGGTGTTCATCTGAATTTAGACAGTCACAAGTGTCCAAAAAGACAGCACCAAGAAATTACCCTTTAAAATGACTGAAGTGATATCCTCCATTAACAAATAGCGACATGCTAGCTGCTTCTCACTCCCATAAATCATTCCTCAAATATTTCTTCTTCCTTTCTTTACCAGTAACAAAAAATATCCAGTGCAGCTGCTCTTCATCTCTGTTTCTGAGCCTTTGCAGCAGCATGTGTTTGTGTGTGTGCCTGTGTGTGTGGACCATGAATAATGCAAACCTGTCAGTGTTGCGTCTACTCTGTATGCTTTAAATGGTTAGCCCAGTTTAAAAGTCAGCTTTGAGTAATCTATTATTTATTGTATTACTCTGCCATTGTCCTGAACTCTGCTGAATGCTCTTGTCACATCTTCAGGAAATGTTTTCTAAAATATGCAGCATGGTTAATATGCTAATTCTGACAGCATGTGTTTTGCATTTTGACCACTGTGCTGTGAATACTGATAGCATCTATGCCTTAGATCATTGCCAAATATTCTAATACAATTAAACTTGAATGTCAAATTGAAAAGAACTCATGGCCTAACATGCAGTTGTCAGACTGTCTATGTTCTTCCTTTTCTATATGGCACATTTCAAACAAAGCCTTGAAAATGAACTAGTACTTGTCATATACCTACCACCTACTAATCTACCACTCAGCTAACTGACCATGTCTTATGTGACCATCATGTGTCACTGCATTTTAGTCCTGGTAATTACATGCTTTCTGTCTTCATTGTGATCAAATGCATGATTTTTTTTTTTCATCATGGAAATTAGGCTGTAAAACCGTACTGAGAATGTAGGTATCAATACAAATTCAATACAAATTCTGGCCAGTTGCATTCCAAAAAATTCTGGAATATGTAATATATTCATATTTTCTATTTTCTGATCTAGTAGTTTTTGATGAAGATTTATGTGGTTTGTGATACATTCTACATTCATTGTTTTTGCCCTCCTCACATTGGCACGCTCTGTCCCTCATGTAAGTATCAGGTAGTGTTGTCCAGCTCCGCCCTGATTGGCCCAGCTTTTGGACTGACAATCATGCAGATCACAATCACCTGAGTGATGAATGTGTTTGTGTCACTACATTTGCTTAGTCTGCTTTGTGATCATGATTTGACAGTGCCTGATGAAGATCTCTGACAGACTGACATGTTGCTCGATTAAAATTGCTGGGAGCTACCAGTACAGTGTGTGGATCTCTTGTCTGATTTGTGCTGAGAATGTTGCCACATGGTGACTCCTGGCTTTACTGAGGCTGAGAGATAGGAACAGTCTCTGTTACTGTGGTGTGGCAATGTGAACAGTCTGAAACATAGAGCCACAGGGATAACCTGTGTTATCCAGACCTCTGAATCAAGGCCCACGTCTGACTTTTTCATGCTATTCATAACTAATCAGCTAATCATAATGAACTGTCATGAATTGCTGGGGATATCTCAGAAGTTTTGTTCTTGAAGTGGGTCAAGTGGAAGAGAGGAATGAGATGCACCAGATCAATCAGACTTGAACATGAAATTCAAGAGTCAGATATAAAAAGCATAACATTCATTATTACTTTTAAAATTGGATCCACTCAATAAACTGAGCAGGAACAGAATGTTACTGGTAACAGAGGGAGTAGGAAGATGTGTTTAAGGGCACAAGAATGCAGTTGCTTCTTTTGTTATTCACTGTCTGGTATCCTTTGTGAACACAAAAATGTATAGAATATTTTGTTTGATGGCATACAATTATTTTAAAACATCCTGGAAAGGGCTGGAAAGGTTTTAAAATCATGTTATGAAGCGTCATATGCTAAGGTCTGAGAGAGAAAAAAATCTTATGTATTTTATCTGACATGAGGTTTTAAATTGATGTTTCTTCAGTCTTGGGTAGTTCTTCTGATCTTTACATGTGTCATAGAGGCCAAAACAAAATCAAAACAATATTTCTTAAACACTAAGCGCTAATGACATAATTAAAACTGCTGTTACTGAAGACAGATTTTGGGTAATTTCTCAAAACCCACAGCTTTGAACATCTTCAGTCAACACATCAAGAGTGGACTTGGTCCTTATTGCGTCTTAATTTCATTCAGCTGGTTTGCATCATTTGATTTAGGAAGCTTCCACATAGCATCTCAATTAAAGGAACTGTTGGCTAATCAGGTTCAATGCTGTGACTGAGGCGCCTCTGAGCTCACTTAATTTAATTTATCTGTCAACTAAATTCATTTGCAAGATGAAATGAAAATCATTCTCCCGGTCTGTAGTATCTGTGACCTCAAAATTGTGACCGCTTAATAGAACAGAACCTTCAGCCGGTGTCTCTGAAGACTCTGAGAAGAACGTGTTGTTGTTTGTTTTGCTGCTCACAAATTCAAAATAAATTTACTGTGTGTGAAGTGTGTAAAGGATTGTGTAAAGGATTCTTGTTTTTGAGCACTGGACGTTTTGCCTTCAGTGTTTCATTACTCCCTGTCTGGTCTCTTATTGAGCATCTTCGTCGCATTCGTTGTGGCCCAGATTCTGTAAGTTAGCAGTAATAAATCCGTCCAGGCAGCTCCCACAAACAGAAAATATACAGACACCAGTGGCTGTGTTCACAAAAAACAGTTCCAGCTTAGGAGTCATTTAAGAAAGGTCTAAGAACTGGACAAAAATATGATACCAGTGAAGTAGGTACCACACTGTCATTTATGGCATCAGAGTACACAGAGGAACCACACTCCATAATCACATAGTTTGCTCTCATGGCTTATTAAAATGTGGTTTAATAATAGTGGCAAAAATAAAATGTAACCAGCAATTTTGACAATACAATTTGTGGAAAAGCAAATGAGAATATTGTGACTTGGACCAAAAGGGGTTGTTCAAGGAGGATAAGCCAATGTGTTACTGGTGAGTTTGCAGAATTAAAGTCCAGATTGACTCTCCCTTAGCTCTTTTAAATGTTCAGAAAAGCCAAGGAGAGCTGCAGATGCATGAAATAATTCTCTATAGTTTCAACACTATGTACAATCCTTTTCATATTGTCTCACTGTTCTCACACTGGCATATTTTGAAAAAGCTGATCCATTCCCTTTTCACAAGGCCCTGTTCCCCCACATTACCACTGTATTGGGTGTTATATTATCAGTATTTTAGTCGAATGTTTCTATTAATTTGGATTTTTAAGAATTGAAAACAATAGTTGTGAGATGTAGTTTGTCTTTGTTTACAGGTTAATGATCTGTTAGAGGAGTCAGCCCTCTGTATGTTTTCAGCTGGTTTGTCTGGGTTGTTGGGGGTAGATCAGATATTTAATCAGGGAAAGTGGAAACAGGTTTGAATCATTAGGTCCACTGAGCACCGAGGGACTGGACATTGATAGGGTGTGGGAAGATAGGTAAAACTGTTAGTAAATGACATTTGGAAGATTAGAAAAAACCTCCAAAAACTATATATATAACTATATAACTACATATATATATATATATATATATATATATATATATATATATATATCACTGAGAGTAACATTACGAGTATAGTACATTCATTAAAGGAAAAGGCTGGTAATATTCTGTATTGTTCTTACTGTCAACACATCCCATTAAAAAGACCAAAAACCAACAATGCCTTTACACCTGTGTTGCCAAAGCCTGATATATTTTATATATCATACATACATATATATATATATATATATATGCTTCTTTACAGGGTTCTTAGGATCTTTACAGAACTTGGTAGAACAGCCTTTTCCTTTGCCGCACCTTGGTCATGGAATAATCTTCAGAATACATTACAGCAGAGATCTTCTCTCTTTGGATAAATTCTAAATGCTGATAAAAAAAAATAAAAAAAAACGTGTGTCTGAAGAGTGAAATTTCTATTTTTAGGCTGGATCTTCTTTTATCTTTTTTCTTTCTCTGTTTGTCATGGTATATTGTAATTCCTGTGAAACTTATATGGAATGGTGTGCTTTCTTGGCCGGGTCTCCCTCGACACACTGTCCTGCTGTAGTAAATACTCACTTGAGCATGTTCTTCCGCAGCTGGAAATAGTCCCCAGCAAATGAACAACTTCCTCCTGTGTGAATAAGGACATTACCTATGCTATATATTTAGTTTTTTTTTTTTTTTTTTTTGAAGATTCAATAGGAACAAATGGGCTTGTGACTAAGTGCCACAGAAGTCATAAGATGTTAAGATATGAACTAACACATTGTTTGTGTTTGGTGTTTTTGTGGGACGTGCTGACAGTAATAAAATATTGAATGTGTCCAGCTTTATCTTTCAACCTATGACCCTCTTAGTACATTTATCTGTACATGGCCTTGATCTGAAGCAACCTCTTAATAACAGACTGACCTTCTCTCACCATTGCCTCAGTTAGAGCGACTCTCTTGGCTGTCTATACTCTCTGAGCTCTCAGGAGTCAGCACTCGCAGCCTGTTGTCTCTCGCAGGGAAGTTGACCTTACTCTATTTTTCTCAGCCCATTGACAATAGGCACTACATTTGGCTCTACCAAGCTGTGCTTTCACCTACTCTTTTTACAATAAATGAAAGGCACAATATCAAGTCCTGTGGGAAAAAAAAAGAAAAACTGGCAGCAGCACCATTTTGTCGACTTTGAAAAACAAATGTCGTGTGATCAAGCGCAATTGACATGTGCCAGGGAGAAAAATATAATTCCCTCTTGAGGTAGTATTTGGAGTGGGTGACATTAACAGCAGTGACGCCAAAGTGACCTTTAAAAAGGGGAAATGCTACCAAGCTAACTAACTTTTGAAATGTTACCAATTCATACTCTGTGAATTTGTTAAATAGCAGTGTCCAACAGAGCTGCGACAGAGGGGGTGTTAGAGAAAAATAACAACGTGTTCACTGGTGGGAGATGTTCCCTACACATAAATTGTGAAAAGATAAACTGAGGTACCGTGTGGTGTTTTTGACAACTAGTAGCTTTGGAGCAATACTTTTATGAAGGGGTGCCTGTTTTGTTTATTCTTGCACAGAGTACTAAATGTAACTGAAAAATGCATAAATGTGCCAACAAAGGCAGAGAGGAAGATTGCTAGCAGATGAGCATGGATACAAACAATGAAGGTATTTTATTAATGTTTTATCCACAGGGCACCTTTTTAAAGCTGCATTAATGGATATTCTTGGCCCTAGAACCCCAAAATAAATTGAGAGACACACAGTCCAGATATAATATTGCCATATCAAATTGATATGTCAGAAAGCAATTTGCACATTTACACACCAGGCAAACACTGAGCAATATTAGCATCCGTCTAAAGTTGTTTCTCTCCAGTTGATGAAGTCGAACATCCACTCTCTCTAAAGCTCTGTTTTGGTGGCGGGTTTTGTTTTATTTTCTTATTGATTATAACAATTTGCTTACCAGCTTGAAGTCAGCAGTGACTCTTTGCTAAATTACAGTATCAAAAGTGATTTAAGTGACTAAATGACTTGCCCTGGAGAGAACCGTGGTATGTCCTTAGCAGAGCTTCAGAAAAAAGTGGTGAAACTGATTTGCCTCATCGCTGGATATGACCGGAGAGCCGAGGAAATGTCCCTGACCCAACGACAGTCAGACAAGGAGAGCTCAACAGCAGATGCTTGTGAGTCATTTATCTCACTTGCGCTTTTGACACTGAAGCCGTTATTGTCTGGCTTCTGCACAGAACAGCTCAAGCCTCTCACATCAAAGCAGCTGCACCAAACCACTCGTAAATGGAGCCATTTTAAAATCAGAGTGTGATTTATGAATAGTGGTTCCACTGAAGTGCAGAGAAAGGCTTAGGTCTTCACCAGAGCAGAAGTGAGCAGAGAAATTACATTTCATTAAAATATATATCAGGAGGCTTCATTTTAATCATCATCATTATTATTATAACTGATTAAAATCGCTGTATGAGTAGGGCAATGCTCTGACTGTTGATATACACCACTTGATCTATCACTGACCGTAATGTTGTAATCACAGTGAGCTGTCACTTTTCCAGGAAAATGCTACGTACGAGGGGGCTTCAAAAAGTTTGTGGAAAAAGGACAGTTGGAAAAAATGGTTATAAGTTATGATGTTTATTTTTGCGCCGCAACATGCATTTAAGGGTTCATGTTAGAACATGTTATGACACGTTAGTACGAGAACGTACAGGTGCAATGAGATCAAAATCCCTGCATATGATTTTTAGCTATGTACTTTTTCCACAAATTTTTTTTTGTTCGTATAAACATGCCTAAAAATTTCTATTTGATATGGAACTGGGGCAGACTGGAGGGCCTCATTCAGACATGGTATTAACATGACATACAAGGTGAATTCCAATTCCATTATTTAATCCTTCATCATCATTCTATGGGGTGACTCTAGGCTTAATTAACTGGTATCAAAAATAATTTCTTTTTCATGCCCTGCCATTTTGCCTTTTTAACCTGCATCATGGCTCTGAGGGAGCAATTTCTATCACACACAAAGAAATATACTATTTTACTATACTATACTATATTAATATACAAAAACAACATTTAATTTGAAAATTTTAAACATGCAGAGGCTAATGTTTTATTGTGTGTTTTGATTTGAGAACATTAACTGAAAAACAGCAGCAATACCATATACTGTGCAGCCCTATTATTATCAGTACATAACGTTTAATGTGCAAATTCAAACTAAATTAAACTGACAGGTTAGCCAGCTGTGCTGCTATCATCAGAAACTAGAAGAAAATGTGCACATGATGTCCCCAGTTACTTTTCCTCTTTTTCTGTAATTTGCCAACAAATAGCTTCCCATCAAGTATGCCGTTATCCTTAATGATCCATTTGATGACAAACACTAACACAGTAAGGCATTAACCGGTAATCATGGTAAAGGTATAGACCAACTGCGTAAAGTATAATTGTTCTGCCCGTGGCTTGTAAAGTATAGGAGTAATAGGACAATAATTACTCAACAAGCCACATTTCTTCCACCACTAAACAAAACATTTCACCAGTCACCTTTTCTGATGTTTAAAAGATTATGTAATGTACCGTATTTTGTGGCTCTGGTGAGTCTGTGTGTGTGTATACAGCTTTTTTTTTTAGTTCAAGCACTTGGCATTGTAAAAGAAAAAGGATCTTTCAACTCCCTCTCAAACCTCTGGAAGGTTAGTAAACTTCCATAGTTTCAAACTCCAAGTGAGATGCACATTGCTCTTTAGTGCTATATAGTAGATATAGTGCTATATCAAGTCTATTGCTAAATGTTTAACTTTGCAGTTGCTAGTGCTTGCAGTGTGATTATTGCCCTTAGATGTAAAACACACAAAGATACCTGACACAGAAGATCCAAGTGATACAAAGACTGAGCAAAACAAACGGCTGGACACAGTCTGCTCGTGGGGTTATGTGGAGGAACATTTGGGTATAAAGATCCAAAAAGCTCATGGAAATCATCAATCAATCATTTGACTTTGTTTGAACAGAACTTTGAAATATTTATGAATTCACAGTAAGTCCTGACGGTTGGCAACACAGGATCGATCCTCTGACCATGATTCTGGGCAACTGCCTTGCAAATATTAAAAAGGCAGAGCCAAATCATAAATAAAGATAAATGACCTGGAAAAATGTTTGTGATGTAACAACATCAAGACAGTGGTGTTGCAGTACCAACCAGCCACAAAGAGTCATGGGTAGTAGTTTGAGAAGTTGCCACAACACGGTATATAATAATTGATCCATTCTGTCATTCAGCCATCCATTGGCTGCTGTTAGAGTACCATGGCATCAGACATGGAGACTTAAGCCCTGTTTACATGATAACAGCATAAAACCTTTGTTGCAGTTCGGCTTTTCGTTCACACGACAACGGCACATTGGGGGCCTGAAAACACAAACTTCTGAAACCGGGTTCCGGAGTGTAATCTTTTGAAACGCCACCCTTAGCGTCGCCATGCAAACTGTCAATATACAGCTACTGTGAAAACTGTGACGACAGTGCCCCATCTTGTGCATGGCTACTATGTTTTCAGCCTAATGCGCAAAGAGAAGAACAACAATGGCGGACTATCGAGCTGTGTTTGTGCTGCAGATTCATCAAGTTACATTGCCATCTACTGACCTGGGATGCATACTATTGTGTTTTCAATCATTTTTGCAGATCAATGTGTGTTGTTTTCACAGCATTTGTCATGCGAAGAAGGAACTTTTTTTAAATGCAAAGGGAAGACCTCTCTATTTTTGGTAAACCCATTGCCGTCTAAACAGGGCCTTAGTGCTGACTCCAGTCCTGCTGGCCTCAAGTTGTCCCAGGGCAAACTGGGGGTGATGGTCTAATGAAGCCAGCAGAACCACATCATCTGCAACAATCTGGAGGTCACCACAGGGGACATCTTGTCCATGTAGACGCTGGGGACTGTTGTGGTAAAGAGGGAGTTGATCCTGAATGCAGAACTCTTGTGCTAATCTACAATCCAACCTTCATCTATGGTTAAAAGTTTTGGCTGAAGAATGAGATGGCAATTACAAGCGGTGGAAATGAGTTTCCATTGCTGGCTGACTGGGCTCACTCTCCTGACACCTCACTGTGGAGGTGATCCCAAGACCTCCACCTGAGAGGACATCTAGAAGACACCGGAGGGATTTTTAGTATATATCCCATCTGGTATATCCTATTATTGTACTGCAGGCAGAGCTGAAGGACATAGCTTACCCTGCTACAACCGCAACCTGGACCTGGATAACCTTGTCTTATAGCCCAGGAAGCAGAGAAAAATGGCAAAACCACAGTTAAACCACAAAAGAAAATGTGTAATAGGAAGGAAGAAATATGTGCAATAATCAACACAGCTAAAATCAGCAACGCTCTGAGCCAAGATCTCTGCTGTCCAAATGGTGACTCAGGCCATGTTCCAATGCCCCCCCCCCCCAAATTCACAGATTTTAGTGTACACTCCAAGTCTGTGAGGGTTCAGAGCTGTCCCAAAATGAAATCGACAAAGTGTTTGAGGGCTCTGTCACAGATTTCCATAAGTCTGCAACCCTGCAGACTTTGCTGAAGGGAAAAACCCACATGCGTCGTAAAACAACAAAACAAAAAACAAAACAAGGAATGAGTCAGCAAGATGGCATTTTCCTTGTAATTATAATCACATATTTTGTCAATCAGCTGTGTGTACTGATGTACAAGATTTTACTTCAAATATAATGATTTAATCGGACAGAACTGTTTTACTTAACAACAAAAAGCAAACAGTGAACATTCCACTTAAACTACATAGCCTCACGCTTTACTGTGCATAGAAATGTCTCTATCTAGGGAATATGATTTCACAAAGTGCTGTTCTATTTATCAGACAGCCTCTCCTCACACTCTCCTGCACATATACACTTATGCAAGGTGATGTCACAGTCGGTTTAAGTCTGTGAGGGTTCAGTGTTTAGGGCTTACAGGGGACATTGGAGCTGGGCCTCAGTCCTCCCCATTCAGGTCACCTCAGACAGCCATAGTAAAACCATCAAATTCTTGAAATGTGGGGCTGGTGGAACACAATTAATCCAGACAGATGTCAAGCAACTGACTGCACATGTCAGATCTGTGGAAATAAGTGTGCAACATTTGAAGGACACTCTCAGACATGCATTTTGCCCATAATTGGAATACCTGAGAAGAGAGAGCGGCTGAACCCTACTTACAGCCTATGAAAGTGCACCTCTGAAGGAGTTATTTCACATCATACAGCAGAGGACTTGGATAACAGGATGACCTAGATCTTTCCTGGTTAAATGCCACTCTGCCATGAATGCAAGGATGTACTGAGACTTGAAGAAAAAGAGGCAACTCATACATATGGGACAACACATACTCTTGTTAGAAAATTTCCATTCATCCGTTTTGACCAAGCTGTTTTTAGTGGCTTGCATTGCATGTGTGTGCCGAAACATTTCGGACACCCCAACGCAGACTTAGTGTTGTGCACTGATAACCCTGTCTCTTCTTTATTCATAAGCTACATTATCTGTCAATATGTGACTAAAGCTGCTCTGAACATGGTGACATTGGTACTATTGAAGCATAGTTTGATACTCCTATGAACATTTATTATATACTTACATGGTTCTACTGTAGCAACATGGCTCTAGGGGTAGCAAGGTCTGCCTGTCTCTTGAACCAACACCAGACTGAAATATCTCAACATCTACTGGATGGATTGACTGACAGTTTTGTACAACCATTCATGGTTCTCTGACAGTGTATCCTAATGACTGTACTGATCCCCTTAAAACAAGCCTTGACTGGAGAGAGAGCAAGACTAATTACTAATATTAAGACTAATAACAATAATTGAAATAGTGTGTGTTGAGCAGGATAATGTGGGCAGTAGATGGTTTGCAATCACAGATGCAAACTCTACAGCTCTGGAGGAAGAAATACCTGCAGAAAGCGACAGGAGGAGAGAAAAGAGAGACGGGAAAGCACAAGACTACAGGAGGGAGAGGATGCCGATTTAGTGACATGCATTAATGGGATATGAATACGTACAGATGGAGAAGGAGGGGAGGAGAGAGGCGAATGGCCTATTTTCCACCTCAGATTTATTCAAAAAACTGACTTCTATGTGTAGGAGAAACTTTGTCAAAAGAACCAACCAACCACATGTATCCACTTTGAAGAACTAGACGCAAAAAACCAAAGGCATGTTACAGTCACTCAGTGTTGAAAGTGTATTCTTTTTTTTTTTTTTTCATTTTAATGCTGATACAGACAGAGGTGGATAAAATATGCCAGTATCACTAAAGTGCTGTATTAGAAACATACCATTATAGGTTTGTTTGTTTGTTTGTTTTTTTTAGCACTGGCATGTGGCCATTGGCAAGTAGAAGTAAACCTGATGCAGGGACTGTGCAGTTACGTATCGTGTTACTGTTTAACTGAGCTAGAAAACGTTAGCTTGTCAAAATCAAGCTAGCTTTAGCTTTGTTTGCAGCCAACAATTAAAAGCCAATTTTGTACTCATGCTTGTTGTTTCCTACGTATAGTCCAACACAACAACAGTTTCTTGAAGCCTGTTAATTCTCAAGAAATACGGCAGTTTTATAACATTGGCTCTCCAGACTGGCACATCTCGGCAACTATACCCTGACAGCTTCCTCTGTCAGCATGACGTGTTGGATATGTGCTCCCTGCCATCCTCAAGTAGAGCAGAGAGAAGGAAGAATAATATCCAGAAAGCGAGACATGGCTAAACAGAAACAACAAACACTTGAAGGCTCTGTGCAGAGAAAGGGAAAAAAATGGTTAAGGCTGCAGAATTCTTGTGCTGATTATAAAATGTCACACCATAGTGAAAGATACCCTCCATAATTTCCCAGAGCCCAAGGTGATGTCCTCAAATTATTGAAGATAATTAAATTACAATGATATAAAATGTGTTTTATTACCATTAAAAATTACCATAAATTATGCACAAGATGAGGGGTGGGTGACCTTTTTCCTCCCACTTAATTTTGCAGCTATGGTAGAGCACACTGGACTGATACAAGCATGTTACACTCAGCCTCCCAGTGGGGGGCCAAGGGGGGAAACAGAGGGAAGAAAAAAACTTAGTGGTGACTGTAAGGATGTCTTATGTATGTTTGCCTTTTTGGAATGTCTGAAGGTTTCAGATTCACTTCTTATGAGTTTCCTATGTCTGGGTTAGCCCTTGGGGTTTATGTTTAGGATGAGGGGTTAAAATGTGACCCCCCTAGTTAGTGGGGTTAAGGTGAGGGGTTCCTCTTATCCATCATCTTCCTCTTAACAATGAAGGCATTGAATGAAGGTCCAGATGTTTCTCATGGAACCATATATAAACAACCAATATATATATACTGGTGTTTAGAGCTGTGAGAGAGAGAGAGATCCATATTGGCTGGATCTCTCACGAGCTACTGCAGTCTTGTCGATGCTGAACTACTTTGTAATAAACTTCTATATACCGTGGGAGTCAGTGTCAGCGGAGATCTTCTCTTCATCATCTTCATCGACATCACCACCTAATATACCACAAGAATTTGACGTCACGAACTTAGGACGTGTTGTGACCTCTTGGCGTTCCTGGCAACTTCAAAGCTTTTCTCCCGCATAAACCAGCTGATTACGGTGAGCATTTCTCACTTATGGGGCGCTGGTTCGTTTGTTGAGGTTGTGTGTGTTTGCTGTATGGTCGCACGAAAAGAATTGTGCTGTGTGTTGATGTTTGGGTGATCTCCGTTTCTAAATTTGATTTTATTGCATGGATAGCGCATAAAGAGGAGAGTGTCAGAGAAGTGATAAATAAAGTTTGAAGAAGTGAAAGAAAATAAGAGTTTGAAGTAAAAAAGTGTAGAATATAGCTGAATTAGTAACGATAAAGGTGAGCTAGATAAAACCATGCAAGATTAATAGGGTGTTATATCTTTCTTAACATTGAACTTGTACATCAGTCACTGCGTAGAAAGTCAGCTTCGAAAATAGTTAGATTAGAAGAGGAATAGAGATAAAAGGAAAAAAGCCAGATTCCGGTTAAAAAACCCTCTGGGAATTGGTTTAGACGAATAAAAAATCCTGGAACATCACTAAGGTGAATTTCAGGTCAGTTCAAGGAACTGGGGGTGTAGAGTGCAAAATTCAATTGTAAGTTCACTCGAACACTGGTTGACGAACAGTGTAGAAGCAGCCTCTCATTGAATATCTACACCTCATAAGGTAGCATAAATTTAGAAGAAAATAAGAAAAAGGGCGGTGAAAAGCATGCTATAGGATAAGTATGAATGAGTAGATTTTTGAGAATTTAGGATTGGATATTGTTTGTGTTTGGGATGAGTTTTGACTCTGCTGTGTTTTGAGAATTCTTCTTTTGTGTCCCTGTTGGGTGAGTAGTGCCTCTGTCTGTGTGTGTGTGCGTGTGGGCGCTGTCTCAGCTGTATGAAGAGCTGTGACACGGGATGGTGTATGGGATTTATGTTAAGAAAGATAGATTTTGTATTGAATAAGGAATATATATGGATTTGTGGTTGAAAATAGTAATGTATAAAGAAAAGATATTTTGTCTGATGGATGAATTTATGAGTTTTTTGAAAGAAGACGTTTCTATTGTTAAAATATATGAGCCTCTTACGAGGGGACTTTTGATATTGTTAAAAGTATATGAGCCTTTTTTGGGGGACAGTTTGAACAAAAATCTATGAGCCTTGTTAAGGGGCGTTTTTGAGAAAAGAGAGAGGAAAAACTTATGAGCCCCAAAAGGACATAGAAAGAACTAGTGTAAGAATGTTTTAAAGAGAAATAAAGGAATAGTAGGATATAGTTTGTGGACTGATATTATTATTTGTTCACCAAATGAGGAAACATGTCATAAAGACTCAATTAAATTGCTACAGATACTGGCAGACAAGGGACATAAGGTCTCTCAGAAGAAACTGCAGTATTGTCAGGAGAAAGTAGTTTATTTGGGTCAGACAATAACAAAGGGACACAGAAGTATCTCTGACAGTCAGTTGGGGCTATTCGTAGGCTCCAAAGCCCAGAACAGTCAGGGAGATGATGACGTTTCTTGGTATTGCTGGTTATTCCTCAGCTTGGATTGAGGATTATGCTAGTTTAACAGGGCCTTTGAGAGCTATGATTAAAGATACTGGAAATGCTCAACTTCATTGTAATCTTACTTGGACTTCAGATGGCCTTTTGGCATTTGAGACAATTAAGCAGAGGTTACAGGAGGCTCCAGCGTTAGCACTTCCAGATTACTCTAAGAATTTTTTGTTGTATGTGTCTACTTCCTGGAGGTAAATATGCATGCGCAGTTCTTAGTCAGCCAACAGGTACAGGAACTAGTCCTCAACCTATTTCTTATTATTCTACTGCTTACTCTGAGGTAGAGTTGGGGCTACCTCTGTGTTACAGAGCAATGGTGGGAGTTTATTTGATGTATGATAAGGCATCATCTGCACAATGGGTTATCAGGTAACTATTCTTACCCATCATAGCCTCAGAAATCTTCTGAACTATGGCAAGTACACATTGACCATGTCTAGGCTCAGAGATTACCATAGGCTTTTAGAGCAGGAAGATGTTACCTTAGCAAGGTGTGTTACGGTAAATCCAGCTGAGAATTTGCCAACTCGAGAAGATGGTGAACCACATGATTGTGTTCAAGAAACGAAAATATTCAAAGCTTAAGATCAAGATTTGCAAGCTCTTCCATTGCGGCGAAGCGAACTTGGAGTATTGGACTGATGGATCTTGTTGCTCGTGTGGGAGATAAATTGGTGCTGGCTATGCAGTAGTAAAAGCTGAAGGAAGTGGATTTGTTGTAGAAAGGCTGGGTAGTACCACAGCCTGCATCTCTGCTCAACTTGCTGAACTTGTGGGGTTGACTGAGCGTGTTTGTTGGCAGAAGGCAAACAGGTGACAATATATACTGATTCTGCATATGCACATAACGTATGTCACTTGTTTGGGTCCAGTGTGGAAAACAGGGTTTAAGAAAACAGATGGCTCTCAATGACATCATGCCCAAATAATGACATTGTTGCAATTATGATGAAGCCTAAGAGGAGATAGCGATAGCGAAATGTACCTTTACATAAAATGGATGTGTAAAAGTTACACAAGGAAATAAAGCAGCTGATGAAGCTGCGAAAGCAGTACAGAACAGATAAATTAGGAAAAAGTTTTCTGGTCACTCATGTGAAGTGGTTGGAAAATAAAATCACGTTTAGGGATGCTTGATTTCAATGCAGGAAACTGCAGAAGTGGACAAACAGTTGTGGCTAGGTCGAGGTGCCACTCAATTCTACTGGACTTGGAGAAATCATGAGGGGCTGATAATTCACTGAACTTGTTAGGGATGATGATTCAGGAAGCACATGGATTGGCTCATGTTGCGAGGAGAAGTTAGGAGAAAGATAACAAAGGAATATGGTTTTAGGCACCGTGTTTGCTTGAACAGATTGATTATGTTATAGGCAGGTGTATGATCTGTCTGAAAACAATGTTGCAGGGGTGTGATGGTTCCTCCTGGTTATATTCCAACGCCAAAGGGGTCCCTATGCGTGAGTTGGTTGTAGTTTTGATGATATGATAAAACCAGTTGAAGGAAGAAGTATATGTTAGTGGTTGTGGATAAGTTTTTTCATTGTTCATCCAACTAAGAAAGGATGCTCAGTCTGTTGCCAAAGTTTTTTGTGTAGAGAGGTCATAAGCAATTGGGGACTTCAGATCGGATATCCTCAGATAATGGGAAGTTTGTGGATAAGGCCGGTGAAGTGATTTGCAAAAACTGGGAATTAAACTTTCTTACGATCTTGGTTACCATCCACAAAGTCAAAGGGATTTGGAAAAATGAATAGCATTTGAAAGAACCGTATTGTGAAAATTTGTCAACACACAGGTTGAATTGGGTGCTTAACACTTCATTGGCATTAATGGTGTGTCATTTCCCGAGTGAGCCTGCGTGATTTGCATATGACACCTCATGAGTTAGTTACGGGAAGGTTGATGCCAATGCCTTGTTTGCGAGTAAGTGGAAAGGGTCCGAGTTTGGCCCTTTTAGAAGATGAAATGCGGCGTATGTTACATATGGCTAATCTGCATAAAAGAATATCCGCATATGTTTCTGACAGGCAAAAGAAAGGAGGTGCAGGAGAGGCTTGATGAGCAAAAGAGGAGCACAGTGCAACCTGGAGATAAGGTGTTACCGTGAAAGGGTGTTTAGAAGGAAGTGGTACAACCGAGCGTGAAGGACCATTGAAGTTGTTAGCGTACTGGAACTGCGGTCCAGGTTAAAAAGGTCTATAGCATTAGTATCATTGCTCGCATTGTTAAAAGCGCCAAGTGAAGGCGCGTGCACAGAGTCAAATGTGGGAGAACATGCAGAAGAAAGGGTATTGAGAATCTCCAGAGTCAAAAACTCAGATGGGGAAAAATGTCCATGTTAGGGACAATGTTGATGATCATGTGCATATTAATGATGTTGCCGGAGGTGACTCTGCAGTTAATATGGACAGGAGAGAAGGTTTGTTGACATTGATTTTCAATATGTCCCAGAAACAGCAGAGCCTGTTTCAGCAGAGTGTCAACATCAAAAAGGTTGCAAGGCTGGGCTCAATACAGGAGGTTTGGAATTCAGTTGAGCCAGAAGAGTCAAAGGCCAGTTCGGGAAGAGTTAAGCCCAAAAGCGTTATCAGGACTAGGGTCAAAGTGACCCTAGGGAATCAGTTCAGCTCCCATGCCAGTGTAGGGAGAAAATATGAGTGAAGAAAATTTAGAGTCAATGGAAGATAATTATGGTAAGTTTTGAATTTGTCAAAGTTGTCAACATTGAAGAAGTAATGTGTTTATACTTGATAAAAAGGCGATTGAAGACTGAAGAGATTGTAGTCTTTATGTATATAGGCCTCAACAGGATGATCAAAGGTGATTATAAGATGTTCTTTTTATGATCCGCGGTTTGAGGCGAAGACCCCAGAGTTACTATTGACTCCGGTAATGAATGATAGTAAGAGTATGGAGTTTTCTCAGGCTATAGAAGCAGGGTAGAACAATGATGTCATCCAGTTGAAAGTTGGAGAAATGGAAATATATCTACTTTGGTGCAGATGTTATCAAAGTATACAATGCATCACATTTAACTACAATGTCGTCTCAGGTAATTTCTGTGACACCAACTCCGCTGAAGACTGGCAGTTAGAGCTAATTTGGGAAGGTAGTTCTCACCTTCCATGTCAATGTGGAGAGGTAAAATGTTGGGAGTTCTAATCCTCCCTAAGTGGGAAAATAGTAAGTGGTGAAGATGTGTTGTTGATGGGATCTGAAGTTGATATTGCTCCGTGGTGAAAAGGAAGTTTTGTTGTATAATGATGTAATTGGTTAAAGTTGTGATGATTACTCACTTATTTTTAAATAATGTTACTTAGGAAGATCAAGGAATATCGTGTACTTATTTGGGTCAGAGTTTAAATTTGTTCCATTTCAAAATTATTGGATGAGGTTATGTAACTAGTGAGTGATGCTTATCATAGAAGATTTGAGGCCTGTTGGAGTTTCTATGGTTGTTTAGAGGGTTCAGGAAGAATCTATTACAGTAGTTACTCCAAGAGTAAATAACACACAGGTGAAGGTTGTTACTTTAGCTCAGGAAGAAGTTAAGGGTGCTAATGTATCCAGCAGACCTACATTTAGAAGTGACTTTGAAGGGGATAAATACTACAATAACAACAACATTTTGACATCTATGAAATCTACAAATGTAACTCAAATTTATGTTTAAAAACAAAGCCTAGTATAAACAATAGTAAAAAGAGAGATTTTCGAATTGGAGAACAGATGGTAGAGGAAGAATGATGTAGGTTTATCATGACAGATCTGAAAATGTTTCGTAAGGGGAAATGAGCCTTTTGATTGGACTCTAGATGGTATGACTGATCAATATCATGCATTACAGAAGAGAGAGACTAAGTGGAAAGCATATGGTTTGATTCTTCAAGATTACATGTGCAGACTCATGCCTGGCAGGTAGGAATTTATGGTTCAGCAGGTAACTCATTGATAAGATCGGTTAAGAGATTGAATTGTCCATGTATGGTAGTTCAGCACCAGGTACATGGCCTTCAATTTTGGAGACAGTGCTGAGGCAAATTAAATATTGTTTGTCAATCTTCTGCATTGTCGTGATTTGTTGTTGGCATCATAGCAATCAGCAGAAGATACAATAGTAGCTTTGTCAGTGAATTTATTTAGCCTAGATTTAATTGTTCTTGGTTAGGGGAATTACCATATGTGAATCTACTTGATCAGTATGAGAATATGATGGCAGCGGTTCAGATGCAATGGAAGTAGCATCTGTTGAGGCAAAGTTGTTTTGTTCAGAATGATACTTATGAAGATGCGCCTGGAATGTTTGTTGGAATATCAGTTGTGGCTTGATTATATGATGGATTTGGGTGAACATGATCGAAGGCCAGTGATAAGTTGTATAGGGTGAGATTTTCAGATACCACAGAGTAGGTTCATTGATAGTGCAGAATCAACTTTGCCTGGAAATGTGACAGAATTTTAAGGATATTTGGTGGGTTTGTGACAATAAGGCATATATATTTCTACGTATGGGTGGACAGGATGTGATATATGGCAGCGTTGAAACTCCCATATGAGAGGTTCTTACTGTTAAAAGGAGGTGCCTGTTGAGGTACAATCGGATGTTACCTTGGGAAGTAGGATGAAAAAGGGAATTAGCACAATTTCATAATTTGGATTCTTACCATTGGAGGATAAGTTTAGGTGAGAAGTGGGGTATAGGGTTGTTTCATGGTATGGTGTGGTATTTTGGCAGATCACATTGATAATATTACCCTACCCTGGGGAAAACTGCAAATAAACTATTAGGGGTTTAACTATTTATCAATACTCAGAGGGAGCCATAGATTAACGCTGTTGAAACATGACATGGCTTTGGATTATGTTTAGCCAAACAAAATTAGTCTGTGTGTGGCCTTAAATTTAACTGGATGCTTGTTATACGTTGATTCCTGATACTTCTGATAATATGACTAGTGTGATTGAGGCATTGGCAGTATAAGGATGCGTTTGGTCCATCGGAAGGGAGCTGGAATTTCTGCAAATACTTGGTTTGCAGGAGAAATTAGGACCATTAGAACAGTGTTAGTACAGGTTTTGGTGGCAGTTCTTTTTTGTCACTAAGTGTGATGTTTTGTTTTGTGTGTTACTGACCTTCGCGAAGCGCTATGATGTTGAGATGGGTTGGAGTTGGCGATGCCTGGGGCAGTTCAGATGCCATTGTTACTAGGGTTGACATAGATGGAGATGAAGAGTGATGATAGAAGGTGGTGTTGGTGCACTATCCATTTTGAGCATTTTATTTCATTATGATTTTGATATTTTTATTGTTTGTTTCATTTATAGGTGATATGATTACGGGAAATGGAAAATGTGATAAGTATTTTTGTGTCTGTTGTTTGCTATAGGATACTGGATTTGGTGTTTCTTTTCTTCCAGAATAAGGTTGGGAGAAAAAAGACCACTATGAGGGGGACAGATACTCAACATGGACAATAAGAATGGATTGGAAGACTTCCAACAAGACAACAACACTACTTGTGAGGCGATCTGAGTCAACACATCAATGATACTGTGGTGACAGTCAACGTTGTTGAGGATATTGTTCAACATATTTTTTGTTTTCTTATCTTTATGTTTATATATACATATATTCATATAGTATTGGATTTTGTTTTATTATGTTGTATTTGTGATATCAGTAGAGGGATGTTATAGCGCTAGTAATAATGTTAGCTAGGTATAATAATTTTAGCATATTTTCTTGGTTGTCTGTTATTGGGTGATACATTGGGACCCTCAGATGTTTTCTTTCTGATGCCCTAGGGAAATTGAACAGAGCAGGAAAGGTCCATTGGAAGATGCGGGTGGAAGCCAGCCTGAAAGTGGACACTGTTTGGATTTTTTATAGGGTTCCGCATATGTATTTGCTTGAAGTTACTATCATATTAATGATGAAATTTCTCCTTTTGGGTGGTTTGGAGTACTATAAAGTGATGCAGAGGCAGAGGGCCGTGAGGAGAATTTTCCTGTCAGATTGTTTGATGGAAATTTCAGGAAGATGGCTGTGACAGGTTTTGACTCTCACCTCCATAAAGTTATGTTTATGTTTTGGGAGTATGTCATGGTAAACATGTATGTTTTATTCTTTATTTTGAGGCTAGGTAGCCTCGAGAGAAAATATGTACAGGATGTCTTGTGTATGTTTTTTTGCCTTTTTTGGATATCTGAAGGTTTCAGATGTCTTCACTTCTTATGAGTTTCCTATGTCTGAGTTAGCCTTGGGGTTTATGTTTAGGATGAGGTTGAAAATGTGACCCCTAGATTAGTAGAGGTTAAGGTGAGGGTTCCCTCTTGTCCATCACTTCCTCTCTCTGCAATGAAAGGCGACGAATGAAGGTCAGATGTTTCTGCTTGACCATGTAAACAACCAATGTATATATACTGGTGTTTAGAGCTGTGAGAGAGAATCCATATTAGCTGGATCTCTCACAGGCTACTGCGAGAATAACTTGTCGATGCTGAACTGCGCAATAAACTTCTATATACAAGTAAGTCGGTGTCAGCGGAGATCTTCTCTTCATCATCTTCATCATCACCACCTAATATACCACATGACTTCCAAAAGGGAAATATTAAAAGCATCTTGAATTACCTGGCTATATTCGAGTCAACATGACATTTTCCCCAAATAATTTTATAAATTTTGATAGAAAAGTTTGTGAAGGCCTTCAGGTTAAAGGCTTTGTTCACAAATGAATTCTGTTCTATTAATGTTAAATGAAGCACCTCCATACCAACAGATTCTAATGCAGAGTTAAAGTGATGATCCTTTGTTGATTTTCTTGAACTTTCTTGAAGTTATGACTTAAAACTTATTTGACATACTGTTCTATACAGTATTTAAACCATAATTAACATATGATGTTGATAAGTTCTATGCTTTATATGAAGTTGACTACTCTGCAAATGAGAAATGTTCCAACACACTGGTTCAGTGTCAGTGAGTGAATGAATGGTGGAGGCAGATTGGCTGGAATTTCACTAGAAGTAAAGGGAATGTTTCCATCATTATTCTGGGCACTATTTTGCTTGGGACCATGCCGCAGTATTGTAGGAAATGAAACCTGCAGCGATCACGTTACCGCCAGACTTATAGAAACATGGTTAAGCTCTCTTCAAGGCTGGAAACCAGAGGAAGACCATGTGGATCTGTCATGTCAGCACAGTGCTGATGTAGAGCTTCACTTACAGCTGGTAAGCTAGTACAATCACTCTGGACTATGTTCATTATTTCTAATCTTCCACTCTTGGTGGCTTAACTCTTGTAGAATCCACTTTGCATCTTAACAAGTCATAAGGCATTCTTCATTACCTTTCTCTAACTGCTTGTTCTGTTTTTCCAGACGATATTGGGAATATTACTAATGCAACACTGAGCAGATAATGTACTGATAAAACAGTAGTGTCAAGGTTGTGTGTTGGGTGCAAAGCAAAATGAGAAAGCAAGAGACAACATGGGTAGTTGTATATTGCATCACTTTTTGTGACATAGCTTCACCTAGTCAGCTCAAATGTAATGCAAATGCATTGTAGTATGAAACACAATACCAGGTCCATAAATCTAAAATCTGCACAAGTCTGCTTATTTTGGTTGAGATGAAACTGCACCGTGGAAGGTCTGTTTTAACCCGACAAACAAGTGGACCTGACGGGGCTTCTGCAGCCATAAGGCTTTTTGTTTATTAAATGTAGACCTCACAACAAATCTTCCGCATTTTTCTACTGTGCTGTGGCAGAGAGCCCTAGGTTAACAATTAAAGGAGCAGACAGAAAACACTCTGATGGTCTCTTCCTCAAACTCAGTGGCCACCACAAGACAAATTATACAAGTTTGGCCACATTCAGACTGTTTAACATATTATATAATTGTCAATTTACTTTTGACTTCCCTTAGGTTCAAATAAAGTAATTCCTCACAGAATTTCAAGTAAAATGCTTGGTAATTTTTCTGTCTGGTTTGTAACAGAGAGACCTTCATGAAAGGTTTAACATGAACTATACATTTTTTTCAATTTTTCTGACAGTATAAAAGAGGACTGTTGTATTGTACTGTATTTTTTTTTCTCCTCACTGTCTTGTTTCTGATATTGCCTAGAAGGATAAATCAGTAATTTCCTTTTTCTGTCACTGGGTTCTATGTTTTGATTAATAATCAATATTAGGCAAGTCCTATCTTTGGTGTGCCATCAATATGAATGCAGTAAGAGGTAATACTTTGAATGTTGCCTCCAATGCATACATATAGTATGTTTAATTATTTTAGTGGAAACCATGTGCCTTATGCAAATAAACACATTTGTTTTTATCACACTGGTGACATGGCTCAATCCACCTTTGATCCAGATAGAAATATCTAAGTATGGATTGTCATTAAATGTCATACAGACGTTCATATTTCTCAGGCGATTAATCCTAAAATCCAAAACTCAATACATGGAATATGGTTAGTAAGCCACCCACTGCTTTGAGTGTCTTCCACCAAGTTCTGTTTATATACAACTAATTTGCAAAAGCAAATCGTCCTGAGAGAAAAATAGCTGCATGGACATTTTTTATCAACAAAATTAGCAAATGATTTTAATGAACATATCTACAAAGTTGTAAAATAGATTATATCAGCAATACCTCAGCTGAAACAAATGAAATAATCTAACTACATGCTGGATGCTGGTCTCCTGGGGTCAAAGTTTTGTCCCTCGCCCATCATTACCCCTTCTACAATACAAACGTATTAGAACATATGACCTAAAAAGCCACGGTCAGTGAACACCAGTCCAGGCAACAGTTATGTTTGCTTCAAATTGAATTGGCAAAACAAATCTTAGTATATAAATGTGATCACGAGGAGAGGTTATTAGTTTAGCAGCACAGTGAGGTTGATGCTGCATGCTCTGATACCGATTGTGACAGCATCTGAAAATTATCCATCCAAACAAAGTGAAACAAATTTCTCTCTGTTCAGAGGACTTAAAGCGTGGCCAAGTGTTGGCGAAAAGGTTGGGAGAAAACGCTGGTCTGGTCTAATTGCGCAGCCTTGGCCTTTCTCGAGAACTCCCTTCACTTTATAAATCAACAGATATCTGTTTTGCCACAGCCTGCAGTCATTGGTCATTTCTTTGGGTCTTCCAATCCTCAGCCCTCAATATTACTTTCCTCTCTACCTAATAATTCATAACTTCCATCAATCCTGCAGGCTGATAATGTTGCGCTCTTGATCAGTTCAGATGACGCAGCCACTGAATCATAATCATCGAACAGCTTCTCTGAGTTGTCTACAAAGTTTAATTTGTTGTTGAGTGCTGTGACTCACAAGGTAAAAACCGCGCATAGTGAGCGAAGCCATTCTTTGATAGAATAGTGGCAGTGATGGCGCTATTAGTTTAAACTCTGAGGTTGACATTGATCGGGGAAGGGATGGGATGTCTCCTTTAATCAGTGAGGTCTCTTCATGCCTTTCGGTGGTGCCAGATCAATTCACAGTTCTCTTACGAGGAATTTCTCTGTAGTTTTCGAACAATGAAAACACTACTTCTGGGGTTTAAATCAGGTTTCAACACAGCCATTGTCCATAAAATAGTGATGGCAAAAATGTCACGAACTTTATCTTTGTAACTATCTGTTGACTAACAAAATGTTGTCACATAATGAATTTGTGGATGAGTTGAAGTCAAGGTTTCTGGCTTACGGGCTGGCGTGTTAGGATAAACATTATAAATCGACGAGTGGACCATTCACCTTCCATAGTCCATCTGACCAGGTGATACTCTAATGAATCCTCCAAATATGAAGAGATATGAGGGCTGAGTAAAAACTGACCACAGGTCAAACCACCCACTGAATTTTCTCTTTTTCTTTTCTCCACTGAGGAAAAGTGCTCAAGGTAACCTATAAAAAATTGAATATATAGCTATGAATAAATGTCTCTTGTGTTATTGTGCATCCACAAATAAGCTGTGCGTAACAGGAATTGAATGCATCGCACTCAGCTTGCTAATAACAATCTCACATGGTTTTGAGTCTGTACTAGCTGAAATTGCAGCCTCTCACACAGTATTATGCAGAGTTTCTCCATCTACACAGTAGTTTGTGATGCATTCTCCTGGAGTACTCTTTCTAGAGCATAGTAATTGGTTTCACAAACCTTTAGACAGTCCCCCTACTTCCATATGTATGCTGTCGATGGTGATTGCCCACATGCTGAGATAAAAGACCAGTCCGGGAACTGAAGGCGATAAGGCGAGCAGGACATGATAATGAAATGAAATGAGGCGTGAACATTGTGTCTGTTGCTGTTATCCTTAAGAACATGGAGAAAGGGAGTAAAGGACCTGAGATTTGGCTCTACCTAATTCTTGACTACCTTCACAGACCCTCTGCTATCTGCTGCTGTTGGAGGAAGTTCATCTACCCTTGAATACATCAATACATTTTGATTCATGCAAGTGTCTGGAGAGGAAAAGCCTAAAGGAAACATCTGGCCTCGATCCACTGTGTGTATGGAAATGCTGGCATAATTAACACTACCGAATTTGAAATATCAAATGTGGGATTTGCTTGTCTCATGTTATGTCACAGGGTCAAGAGAATCAAGTCACATTTCAACTACAATTCACTGGACATTTTAGCTCAACCTTCTACTACTAAATTTACTTCTTAATAGTTGTGTGCTTGTTTTGTTCTTTAAAAATAATAATAATTTTAGCCTTGATCATATTTCGTTTTAAACTGAATGACACTGCCATTGAGTGCGTTTGATTTACAGGTGACAAAATTATAAAATGGTGAATTCGTAATTCATCCCCACTGTGACAATTGGACAGTCCATGTTGATGGGACATTTGAGCCTAATGCAAAACATATACATAAAAATAGTGAATTAATTTTTTGTCACTGTAATAACATTTCACTTCTGTGGGGTAATCATAGAAGTTGACTGTTGGAAGTTCTAACTTTTTAGATTCTAGTTTCTTTGAGTGATGTAAAGAGGAAGTACAATGTTGCCATGGATTTAATTAAGGGTGGAGATGCTTCTGGCTACAACTTGAGCCCCTGTTTCTCAATTTACCTTATTTCTGCAAATGAAACTCCTTATGAGTCCAAGCACTAACATAGACCACATTTTTTGACCTACATCTGCACAGATGAAGGTGAACATCACTATTATGAACCAGCACCTAGAGAGTCCTGAGAACTTTGTTCAATAAGTCTTGGTATTATTGATAACAGAGTGTGGACCCAGCTGCAGTAGGTGTACAAACCATATCAGCAATCACATTTAGTTTCTTTACTATCGTTTTGGCACTTGTCTTATTCACCATGTCCACTTTTCTAAACTCTTCACATTGTAACTCAAATATACACCTGAGCATGTCCAGTTAACCTTTGGTACAAAATGCACTACAGCCAAAAGAAGTGACTCATGCTGCCATAACAATGACAAATGCTGTCCGCAGCAATAGTGGTGATTAGATGCGTTTTGTGTCAAAGCAGTGCAAAAAAGAAATATGCACGGTTTAGCTACTGATGTGGTGAATGTGGTAAAATGTTTTGCAATGATGGACATGGCATTGAGATAAGTGCTAAAACTAATATATAAACATATTTGTTTTTCACAGCAGTAAAGTTTCAGTTCACCACAGATCCATCCAGTCTCAAGAAAAAAATGTAAAAAATGACCTGTAAATAGAATTACGAAATCAACCGACTGAATTGAGTAGAATTGAATTAATTAGATTGAATTGAACTTCAAATAAACACCCCATGTCTGAAGTCCTTTTTTTCTGTATTAAACCAGACCGCAGTCACGCCTGATCTTAACCAAGAAGGGCTGCGAGTGCGTTGTCCTGCAAGATTAGATATTTGGTCAGAAAACAAATCTGTGAAATCTTTGAATGAATAATATAAGATAGACTTTATTTATCACTTTAAGGGAGATTCACTCGTTATGGCAGTGAAAACAAGCGAGTGAAGAATAGACAAAATTAAATATATATATATATAATATAAAGAGGCACAGGATGGTAAAGGTAAAGTGCAAAAGCAGCATAAAAACTCACTCTTTCAAACATAAATGTACAGTTTGTATTACAAGAAAATGGTGATAATCGGTGAAGTAGATGAAAGTATGTGCAAAAAAAAAAAAAAGTGACCAGAAAGTGGAGTCCAGAGTGCAGGTTTATTACCATGAGACTAATTTGTACAGTCTGATGGCTGTTGGAATAAATGACCTGTGGTAGTGCTCATACCGTGGATGCAGCAGTCTGTTGCTGAAAGAGCTGCTCAAGGTCTTACAGTCTCATGCAGGGGGGTGGAGGGTCCATGATAGATGTCAGCTTGGCCAAGGTGCTCCTCTCACCCACCTCCTCAATGGAGTCAGAGAGAGCAGTCCAGGACAGAGCTGGCACGTCAGCCAGCTTATTCGGTCTCTTCTGTCCTCTCTGAGCATCCACAGCTCCAGCAGACACTGCACAGATGGCAGAAGACACACAGAGTCATAGTTATGGCAGTGACCTGCACACTCCGAGGGGACCTCCAGTCTTCTCAGCAGGTGGAGGCGACTCTGGCCCTTCTTGTACAGGGCTTTGGTGTGTGAGACCAGTCCAGTTTATTGTTGAGGTAAACACCCAGGTGTTGCTCCTCCACAATCGCAATGTCCAAACCCTGGATATTTGGGTGCAGTGTGAGGTGACTTCTGGCTGAAATCGATCACCACCTCCTTCGTCTTGCTGGGGTTGATGTGCAGATGGTTCATTACGGTGGACAAAGTTGGTGAGGCCTCCCTGTGCCAGATTGTTCCCCCTGAGAAACATGCCCAACGATGGCTGTATATTGTCAAAGAGAACTTCTGGAGATGGCAACTGTCAGTGTTGTGTCTGAGAATCAGGAGTGTAGGTGTGTAAGTCGGGTGTGTGCAGGGAGAAGAGGAGGGACAGTACACCATGCCACCAGTGGGGTTTCCGATGCTGCAGGCCACCCATCAAGCCTGCCTCTCATACTGTGGTCTGTTGGTGAGGTATTCGTGGTCCAAGCAGCCAGGTTACAGTCAACTCCAGCTCCTTCAGCTTCCCCCTGAGCAGAGATGGTTGGATGTTGAAAGCACTGGAGAAATCAGAAAGGTTGCTTCACAGTGCTTCCAGTGTTCTCCAGATGTGAAGGCATCTGTGCAGCAGGTAGATGACAGCGTCTTCCACCAATGCCAAGTCTATGGGCGAACTGCGGGGTCCATCTCCAGCCGCCCACCAGGGGTGGCGGAGGTAGCTCAGGGCCCGATCCTCTCCATTGTCTTCATCAGGTGAGAGGTTAGGACTACTGGCCTGAAGTGATTCAGCTCACTGGATGACCCAGTCTTTGGAACTGGGACCCACGCAGGATGTTTTTCCACAAGGAGCGGAACTCTCTCCAGGCAGAGCTCAAGTTAAAGATGTGCAGAGTGCGGAGATGGTTTTAGGCCTCCTCCAGACCTCTCCAGTGTTGATTCCTGACCTCCTCAGCTTCCTCCTGTAGCTGTCCTTGCCCTCCTTGTATCTCCCTCTTCCAGCTCCTTCTGCTTTGCCCTCTTTTACCAGTGCATTCAGTATGAGTGTATTATTACTTAATCGTACACACAAATTAACAACATATCCTCATTATGTTAATGTAATCTGGTCATTTTCCTACAAAATATAATTGCTGTTCTTAGTGGTTAATATATTAATGTAATTTCTGGAGACAGGATTGTTTGCTGTGGTATTAAACAACACTTTTTGTCACCACCAATAACTACAGGTGTGTCACAAAAGGCAACCAATGCTAATCTTAGGTACAATTGTATAAATTTAACAAAAATGTCTTTACAGTAAACCCAGTGTCTCCAGTGCTTTACCAAATAAGGTGAAACTTTCGGTGTGATTCTTTCCCTCATAATTTTTTATAAGTTGTGTAGTTGGTTACAGAAATCAGATATGAGCTTAGCGGAAGAATCAAGTCAGAAGAACTATTTCCTCTTACCTCCCTGATTGAAGTTCTCTCACGAAGACCCAACTTCAGGCTCTATCCCTCATCACCACCATCAGGTCTAGGCTCTGAGGGCGTTCCTCTGCCTATGGGAAGCTCTGGCCAGAGCTCGCCTGCTGTCTGAGGCAGTCCTCTTCCGGGAATCTAGTGCCCAAAGCCTGCTTTGTTCTCATAAAATTACTCTTTCATGTTTTCCCACTTATATCAGTCTCATTATTCATTTAATCTTCTGATTGAAGCAACATGAAAGTGTGACTCCACACCTGTAGTTTTAAATGACAGGATTATATGTGATGTAGGCCATTTAACATAGTGTTTATGAGATTTGTAACCTTATCATTATCACTTGTCTCTCTTTGGCTGTGACACAGGGCTAGTCAGGTGAAGTGTTGCTTTTGTCAGAATTCATCTACTAATATAATCCATAAGGAGGCTGAATTGGTATGTCCATCTGATACATTTTCTATACCATGTCACTTAAATAACTAAGCTGCCAATATAAAGCCTTTGGATGAATATTTACATATTCTCTGCCTACAACATGAACAGAAATCAACCCTATTGAACCACTGGGCTCATTATCAACTACGCTAATTAAATTTTTAACACCTTGATCACTTCACCATGACAAAAAATAAATCTCTCTTAATAAGTGATGTTCAGCCCTAAATAACAAAACCATGTTCTTAAACAAGTAAAAAATTATCTGCTAGTGGTGAATTTTCCCCAATTAGGAACTTTTTCATACCTAACTACAATAAAACCACAATCCTATTTAGTCTCAAGGTGAGAATTTTAAATGAGTTTTTTTTTAAAAAGGCAGAGGCAACATCACTGTACATATCACACTTAGGCGGCATGAGGGTTAATTAAATACTCCAACTGTAGAGACCTTCAGCAGGTGTCACAGCTTAGTTGGGTTTAGTCACAAAACAAGTTGGACAGGTTTGGAAAACCATCGTTTCAATATAAATATAAAATAAAATAAACTATGAAGCTGTAACAGGCTGCTTAATTTTTAGATAACCTATAGTGTGGTGCTTTTTTTTTTTTTTTTTAACTTTTTTGCTTTACGAAGTGATCTCATGTGACTGGCACATGAGCATGAAAGGACTGAGTTTTCCAGCCTATGGTTATGGCGTGAGCGAGTCAGTTCTGCCTTTGGCTTGTTGTTATGTGACAAGTCGACATTTGAAGAATATATTGCATAAAAAAGGGCCTGGAGACATTGCCAGCAGGACCACAGACCAGCATCAAACTAGGAAACAGCCCAGGATAGAGAAGAACATGTCCTCACTAAAATTCTTATTGGTGTTTTGTGGAGTGTTATCTGTAGAGCATCAATATATCTTTGTATGAAACATAACAATGCATGTTCATTTTAATACTGAAATATGAAACTAAACAAAGTTTCAACAAATATAAACAAACAAACTCTCTTTTTTTTACATTGCTACTGTGTTTAAATGTGTGAACATGTGCTGTGTGAGGGCTGTAATGAGGTGGAATCCTGGGGATCTCTGGGATGCGCACAAATCTGCAGGCTCCATATATTTACTGTATGAGCAGCAGCGGGCAGCGTCATCATTGCAGATGAGGTTTTGATACTATTTAAGGCCTCATACGAAATCCATTTAATGTGGTTAATTCTATAATTTACATTCTATAAATATTATTTGTTGTTAGAAAGGGCGAGCTCTGCCATTCCTGCTTTGGATTATAATTACCTACCTACACACAAGGGATTCACAGGAAACAATGCTGCGCTGTAATCCAGCATTACTGTTTTCAATTTATATCAACCTTCTTACTAATGCTGTGTTATTAAGATGTGGTGCAAATGGAGGATTTCCCACTGCATTCAACTGGTGAAAAACTGGCGACTTTTATTGTGAAGCAATCACAGGAAGCTTAATGTGCTTGGCACACAAGTGGTGCTAACGGTGTCATCATGACGTGTCTGCACAGCCAGACAAAGATCACTGCATTTTTGGACAGTGGATCATTTCAGGTGCAGGAAGTAATGGAACATGAAGAGGCAGTCACAGTAAGATGCTAGATGAAAACCCGGGCAGCAGGCAGCAAACCACCAGCAGTTGTAATTATTTGTGACTGTTGTCTTTATTAATTAATGTGACTTTGTGTGAGTGCACTGCTCAAAGCAGATAAACAGATTGCTCCTCTCTTGTATTTCGATGAAGAAGCTACTTAAAGGGTTTTGTCAAACCTGTGTCCTAGAAATTACATTCCTTTTAAAACTTCTTATAGCATACTAAACATGTTATAATAGTAGAGTTGCAGGAGGTGGTTGAGTGGATGGCGGGACACCAGAGTCTGAGGGTTCTCATCCACAGTCCCATCTGTGTTTGGGTCAGGGGCAACAGCAGTGCTAGTTAAAATGAAATATTTTATTAAATGTAAATAAACACCTGTGTCTGAAGTCCTTTCTGTATTAAACCAGACCACAGTCTTTCCCTGATCTTAACCAAGAGCTACATTTCAAAACATAAACAAACACATTGTCACTACAAATGGATATTGTACTGCAAGATTAGGTATTTTGGTAGAAAACAAATATATATATCTGTAAGCGTTTACTGATGCATTCATGTAGTGTATTGTTATCAAATACAAATTAACAACATATTCCCATTATGTTAATGTAATCAATTATGTTTCCTACAAAGTATAATTGCTGTTCTTAGTGGTTTATTGGTACAATTTCTGGGGGCAGGATATTGCTGTGGTATTAAAACCACTTTTGTTACCACTAATAGCTACATGTCACAAAAAGGCAACCGTTACAACTTTAACTATGAATTTAACTAAAATGTCTCACAGTAAAGCCAATGTCTCCAAATACTGCTTTTAAAATAGTAGCTCAGTTTAGTTCCTTCCCTCTTTCTCTAAATTTGTTTAAGTTGTGTAGTTGGTTGTGACTCAGCCACCTGGTTTAAATAACAGGATTACCATGATGTAGGCCCATTTAACTTTATAGTGTTTATGGATTTGTAGCCTTATCACACTTGTCTAGCCCATCTCTCTTGGCTGTGACAGGGGGCTAGTCAAATTAGAGTGTTGCATTTGCTTTTAACCTAAAGGGTGGGGTGGTGTGTCCATTGAGTGAAATTTTCTTATACCATTTCATATAACGCTAAGCTGCCAATAAAGCCTTTGAATGAATATTTACATATTTTCTCCACTTCCATAACATGTACTTAAGTCAGGTAAGGCACCAGTTCTTTAACAGCTAAAATCAAGCTGTGATTTTTTTTTAACTTATGCTTATTCAGAAAAGAGGCCTGTTAAAATATTTGCTAGATGTATGTAAAGGATATTCTATTAAAATACTGTGTGTGTATTATTACAAGAATATTGTGGATTATATTCACTAATGCGTAATACGATGATCTAGCATCAGTTCAAGCAGTGATATATGGTGTCACCTTCTTATTTGAATAATAGCACATGAACACTGCATTACTGTCCCACCTAGCCATAAGTATTGTATTTGGTGTGAATAATTCCCTTGATAATCAGTGGTGCAGAGATCCTGGTATGATTTATTATCGGCTACAAAATGATAACTCGAGTTAACAGAGCATGATGCTGAGAGATAGGGCTGCTTCTTACTTCCAATCCATATTGGTATCAAAATAAATCAAAGACTAGGGGAATGGGTAATGAAAATAAGTCATATCAATAATAACACTGTTATTATTATGAGCATGTTCTGACTACTTGGAGCACCCTGCTTGCTCCAGCAATTGGTTCTATGTTTAAATATAGATTGTTAAAGTTATGATTAGGGTCATGAGCTTTATCAACTGCCATGACTGGCTGGGTAGACAGCACACATTATTAAAATTCTCAGAACTTCTATAACCCCTGTAGAATTTGTGTTCTCCATTCACCTATCAGAACCTCAGTTTAAATATCGAATGAATGACAAAACCCACAAAGACTGTAAACACCAACACATGTTGTCACTTAAATCATGGGGCCATCAGACAGCAGCATCAGTCAACAGCTACCTAATATAAACACTGCAGGATTGAATACTGTACAGTATATATTCAGTTCTCTTTGATATGTCACTTGGGGTTATCAAGTGCGCACCTCTTAATACAAATGTCACATTAGATCAGGTCCTGAACTCAACAGTGGTTTCTAGCATTAGGCAGAGGAGTAGAAAAAATCTGAACCCCAGTGGTGTCACTGAGCTATTACAATACCAGCCTCTATTTTGGACTCTGCAGTTTCTTGTCCTTGAAAAATAAGACTCCCAGGTGATTTACATGGTCGCTGACACGGTGCCCTGCTTAGTGATGATGTAGTTAATTTACTTTTTTTTGGTCTGGCTGTTAATTGTAAATATCTTAATTGATAAGAAATATACCTGCAGAATTTTCTTCATTATTATTCAGGTTGTGTTTTCCTGTGATTAACCTTTCACATATTAAGTTGTACGAACCTTTCTCAGTTTGGCTCAAGATTCGCACAAGTCTGCTCAATAAGCTCCACATGATTGACCTCACCTCATAGAGGTTCAGCTTCATGAGATGTATCTTTTACACTGGTGTTCATCCACTTTATTGTCCTATGTCAAATTTCATTGGGTATGCACTGTGGTAACTTTTTGCTGAATGATAAAAATAAAAAGAACCAGATACTTGTGTTATGAATAGAATATTGGGGATTATACAGTAATGATTATGAAACACTTACGTTTACTGTGGACCAATGAACACTATGTGTTGCAGTGTAGGTGGTAAGAAAGTGCAGTGAAAGTTCTACAGAAGAAGCTATGTAGAACAAATGCTGTCCCTCCTGAATGTTCCTTCACCCTGATGTCATGCACTTCCTCCATGAACATCAGTTCAGAGTAAATGTCCCACCTAAATGACTGTCTAGGCTTAACAGGTACGGGTCCTCAGGTTTCACTGAAAAAACTATATTTTTCCTGTTTGAGCCATATTCATAAGACAGCAGTGTTCTTGACAGTTTCCCAGGAAGTTCAGCAACTCAGTTTAGGTCACATATAAGACATTGATTTTTTTTTGAAAAAGTAAGTAGGTTAAATCCAATGCTATCTCCAAAGAGTTTAGAGGGATTTTTGCAGTTGTTATTGGCACATCAGGACATGAGATGAGTCACTTCTTTCCTTTAAACTGAATAATTATTGACTGCGGTGAGGTGAGGGGGCCACAGAGTGGTGGATCTGGACAATTAGAAGAGCAGTTCAGAGGAGGGCCTTATTTGTATGTTTGAGCTGGTCACTGACTTTGTCTTGTTGCTCCCCATTAACCTTTTCAATTATTTTCCAAGTGGCATCGATTTGAAGTGCCCCTCACTCGAAACAGAGCTTTGAGACATGGTGTAAAATATCTCTCTGCATGGGCTGGGGCAACTCTTGACTCAAAATCCAGAATGCTTTTACTAAATATACTGTTATTATCTTTATCTGTGTAGTCAGCCTCTCCCTGAAATTACATTCATATTTTATGAAACCGTTTTCTCAATTACGTTGTGGTGGCAAATCAGAAGCAATGTTTTTGAACGTGAAACACCCTCAGATTTAATATTGCAGTTACCAAGTACCAACAATACCCATTTGGAGAAAATGGGGGGCGATTATAGAGTCACTTGACAGAGTGATCTTGGGCAGCAGTGCATTTTCCATGAACAATGAATCAGAAAAGGAAGGGCTGAAAATTAAATGAAAAGGGATGAAGCTTAATTGTGAAAAGAATCCTTGTCCTTGAGGAGCAAGCAGGGTAATTATGGTGTCGGATGTTAGTCATATACAGAGTGGTTGTGGACTGGGGTGAGAAGTGCACCCAAACACAGTGTATGAGTAAGGCAGGACAGACTCTGCTCTAATCTTTCTCAACAACTTTGCACAGTTAGAGTTGTACTGGTTGATCTGAAAGTCTAAGAAAGGCATAGAAGGCAGACATAGATGATGTCTAGTTGTCTAGATGTCTCAAGCAGACAAGAAAATAAAGTGCAACTGTCAATTTAACAACTTTTCTAAATTAAGCTGCATCCATCTGTTACTCTGTGTGTGACTCCGCGTTAACCACTGAGCAATACTGGCTCAGCTGATGAAAAGCTGGTTCTTGGCAGTGGTACAGTCTGCAACTTCTCCGATTTAAAAACAAGACAAGGGGGGTGATGCATGGCAGTTCATTCCCTCACAAACAGAATACCAGTGACAAATGCAGCTTGAAGCACATGATTAAAGCCTTTGTCATATTCACTGAAGCTAAATAACACGATCAATTCTTTGCGATTGTGATTCAAGTGACGCTCAGAAAAGCACTTGAAATATTAAAACCGGTTGCAAACCCTTGATGTAGAAAAGTAAACAATTCATCTTATTTTGCAAAATTGGCCTCTCTTCATTATATGGTGCATCTACAAAGCAATAAAATTGATTAATTGTTACAGTGCAGCCACTATTATCTTTACTGCAATGGCTCTGCTTAAAGCATGTAAGGATGCTAAATGGAAAGAGCAACCTTTAAGACATAATAATCTTTTAATTGCTGTCTATAAAGGTTTTATAAAAATTTCAGCACAGACTGCAGGACTGTAGCTCTACACATAGTAAGCAAGGTGGCCTGTCAGCTTTATTGCTTCATAAGTCACTTGTGAATTCATAAAAAATGACATAGATGTCGCTGTATCTGTGTGTGTTTTTCTTCAGTTACGTCCAAAGAAAGACAAAAACATAGTGAGTTCATACATATCTCATCTCAACTTCTGATATATAAACAGCATGTTGTTTGAAAATGTGTGGAGTCAGGCTCAAATTAAGTGCAACAGGCCAGTAAGACCTTTTTAAGGGTACAACACTTTATTTTTGGCATGAGGGTGCTTAAGCTTCACTGACTCTGGTCTTGTATTGCTCCCCACTGTGTTCAATCACTTGCTCGGGGAAAGGAATTGACAGTCTTCCTTGCCCAGACATGATGGATACAATCAGCCCTGATCATCAATCGTCATACTGCATCCTGTAAAAAAAAAAAAAAAAAAAAAGCAGGAATAGACAGGTTATAGAGAAACAGTGACACAAATACCAAACACCAAAAGGATGAAAACACAACACCAACAACCATACACACATCCACATACAGGATTCTAAAAAGACCTATTAAATACTGTAAAACTGACATTATTTTTCAGCGTCAAGACCACACACCTGCACTGCCATTTAGTGATTATAAATAAGTGATAATGCAAATTAAGTCAGAGTCAGAGCTGTGTGTCTATATATATATATATATATATATGCGTGTGTGTCTGTGTGTTAATATATATATATATATATATATATATATTAACATGAATATATATATATATATATTAACATTGACTAAAATCAAAAGATCTTACTCACAGTCATTTCGGGATAATAGACAAAACTGACTCACAGTAATTTTAAACATCTATTATATTTCAAGGTATGGAGAATATACCATAGATATCTTTCCAGTCATTGGATTTGGCAACTTTGCCCTAATTAGCATTTATAGGTACTATAGAGCCCTGGATCAAAGTGCTCCAAATGGCCATGTCTACTTACTGTATTTGTGTGGGTGGGTGTAGGGTAGACTGCAAAGCACTTTGTCCGAAGTACCCACTCAAAAATCACTGGGTCGAATTTGCCCCTGTGGTATATTAGATGGTGATGCTGTGTAGATGATGAAGAGATCTCCGCTGACACTGTCTTTGCCTTATATAGAGTTTATTACAAAAGAAGTCCAGCATCAAACAAGCACTGCAGTAGCCTGTGGAGGATCCAAGCCAGCCATGGATCTCTCTAACAGCTCTAAATATCAGTATATATGTTAGTTGTCTTTATGATTTATAGTGAGACATCGGAATCTCACTCATATTCTAAACTTTCCAGAAACAGAGGAAGAGGAAGGGAAGGGCCCCTCCTAACACTTACAATTCGTTCACTTCTAAACATGAACCCCCAACAATAGAAAAACATACGTAGGAAACACTTGTGTTCAGAGACTCCAAAAGAATAAAAACCATATGGAAAACTTCAGACACTACACCCCCAATTTGACTCAATAAAACATCAATTCAATGGGGTAACTTTGGTACTCAATGATGAAAACCACTCAATACAATGTGTTGTTGCAACCCAGTGTTGGTGTTATTTTTCACATTACGTGAGTTATTTGTATCAATTACAGTATGATATGGTGGCAAATTGTTTTCTCAAGCTCTTACTAAACTTACATGTGACTATATGTTACCAATGAAAAAGTATAATTCCTTCCCCTATCCATTTTTTTAAATAAACACGCGTTGTCTTTGTCTTTAACACATTTGTGACTGTTTAGGTCAAACACTGTCAAAACAACTAATTGGTAGTAGTTAAAGCTGGCTCAATATTACTGGATCCCAAACTGGGAAAATTTTTTGGCCAAGTGACTCAGCGCCACAAGTACAGTACAACTCTTTTACCACTTACTTCCATGTTGATTTTGGAAGTAAAGTTTTGCAGCTCTGCTGAGCTGGCCTGAATTTTTATTCATTAGAACACATTGTTATGAGAGAGGAAGACTCTCTGATATTTTTGAGTCTGTTTCTTTACTGTGTTTGTTTTCTGATTAAGCATAAAACCACTATATCTAATTTATCTGTTTCAGTCAAATATTACATTTTCATTATTCAATGTAAAATTAAATGAAACACAATCTAGTATACAGAATGCAAACAAGGAGGTTCAGTGACCTTCAAATTTCTCCTTAAGTTATTTTTTCAGTGATTAAAGGGCATCACCAAAACTGCTGAGAGATTGATGTGAAATAGCTTTTACTGGTTGGATGAACTCAGTGGGAGTTCATCTGTTCTCCTGAAGTTTGCCAGTTTTAAAAGGTCAACAGCTCCTGTGCTGCTTTGTTGTCTGGTTTCCCACTATCAGAACTGAGGGCCATTTCTTTTACATAATATGGACAGCTGGGACACTCACAACTGCCACTTGGACTTGGACTCTGATAAACAGATGATGGATAGTGGTTGTCAGCCAGGCGGGCTGTTTGGTAGCACCTCTGCACTTTTCTACAGTGAAGCCAGGCACTGACATCAGCAGCTATAAAGCCACTGTGCACTATCACTGCCTCAGGTCACTGGTCACAGTGTGCATGCTACAGTAGCCTCAGGTCCTCTAAGTATGCATGCATTATTTGGTGATGCTTTAATCTTCCAATCTTTCTGTAGATTAAAGACTGACATCTTCCCTCCCAGCAATATTCCTCAAAACTGTACACTCAAAGTGAGATGGGAATAATTAATGAAAAATTTATTTATAGTGTATGAGAAATGACTGTGTGTCTTTGGACTGAGATTTATTTCCTATTCTTTCACAGCAACAGTCTAAAATAAATGTACCAATGTGTTGAAAAATCAGTACCTCTCCTCTACTGAAATGGAAGGTAGAGGTGGGGTGTTCTCGCTGCAGAGAGTACAGTACTTTCAATTTTGTGCTTCTCAACAAATTCTAGCTCTGCTAGAGTGCACCTTTATGTAACCCGGCAGCAGAAAAGTGGTACCATTTTTGTGGCTCATGGTGCCACAATTTCTCAGTCCTTCATCTATCCCCCTTCTTATAGGATTTGTTGCAGCATCTACAGAGCAAAGATTTACACATTCATGTTGGTGGCGGTATTAGCACCGCACATTGTAAGCAACAATTCCTTTGTATCAGCAATAGTCATATATATCAATCAAATCATATTTTACAATACATATCTAGAGTCAATTGGGGTTTTTTTCCGATATCAGGCAGAAATCTGCAAACCTTCCAGTTTATTCCTATCTGTAGTCTGAAGGGTTTTTCATAGATCATTCATAGCTGATTTATATAACAGGAATTTTGAAACCGGCTTTATCCAATATTCAGATATCTGTCCGCAAATTAATGATTAATTAGTGCATATTTAATTATGGTACATCATTGCATATTTAAATGAAATTTCAACCTTGTGCTCTCATATCAATATAGAAAACTTTGAAAAAAAGTATGAAAAGGTCACTGTTGTTGTTTAAAGGACTGTCTCCTCTCTTCACAAACAGTTTAAAATAAACCAAAAAGCACTGGCTAAAATTATACTCTTTACAAGTAAAAGTACTTCTAATTTGGCAGTCAGTCTTTCATCTGCCAAATTGTCAGTGACAGACAAAAATCCATTTCCGCCTCACCTTACTTCCATGTTTACTGACAGTTTGAAGGAAACAGCTTAAAGATGGAAACTGCTGGCTGCTAAACATTAAGATATGTCAAATAAAACAGCAAAGAGAATTTCTTTTCAAAGGATTGGCTAAATGAAGCAACAGAAAAACATTGCCAATTGTGGAAACTAGGGCAGAACTTATTGAGCCTCAGAACTTAAGCCCTGATAAAAGGTTTCCAAATGACTTGGTTTGTTTTGCTGTTTTTCTGTCTGAAATTAACTACAAATGATAGTGTCATCCAATTACCCAAGACAGTTTATGAGCAGGCATCCCAGCATATTTTTTAATGAACCTACCACGTAATAAAGACCAGTGGCTGTTTGGGTGCAACCTCAAACTGACCATTATGTGATGTTGGTTCTCTAGGCGTCCCATAGAGACACTGTCTCTGTAATTAATTTCCTACAGCTTCATAAGAGATGTGAAATTAGCCCTCTGGAGCAGTGGATCAACCCAGCTTCTTTCGCTCTCCAACCCTCCGTGGGGCTATACAATTGTTGATGTCTTTGCCAGGAACTGGTCATGGCTTTGAGTGGGGTTGGCCCTTTGAGGGCGTGTCATCCCCTCATCTTGTATCAGCATACCAAACACAGCTGGAGCTGGTGGTCATTGAGACATATTTGGTCCCTCTAGTCTTCTTGTTTTATTTTTCTATCTTGTTTTAGCTTGTCTCCTGTGGCTAAGACAGATGGATGAAAAGAAAGAAAATAGAAACTGGGAGCTTTTGCCACTGTAGACATTGTGTAAATGCAAATGACACCTCACACTGGATTGGCGCCAAGAATGCGTCCGGCCACAAATTCCACACCTCGTTAACTCAGCACCAACACACAGAGATTGTGCTCATTATATGTCAGCAACACTAAGAATAAGGTCAGAGGTTGGGCTGGTGGATAGGCGATGAGATATGTTCTTTATTATTACTGGTGGCAAGTCCTCAAATATGTGGATAGGACACTGATGTATCATTAAATGTTCTGCCAGTCTTGCCAGTACCATATCCATTTTGTAGTGACTGTAACTGCTAAACATTTTATGGTAACATTGAAGTTCTTACAGAACTTGGCTGAGGTTAGAGAAAGATTGTGTACAGTTTAACACAAGCGACTTCAGACACAACACTTATGTTTATTAACATTTAACCAAAAGGATGGCATCTAAGCTAATTATCTTAACCAAAAGCGCTTTTGTTGCCTAAGCCTAAATACTGACCAGGATTCAGGATATGAACCTGGGCCTGGTATTGTAGTCCTGTGATTTAGTACACCATCCACCCTGACGACCTCCTGGTGACTCACTACCATTAAAGAAATGTAGCACATCATTCATTCAAAAAAGTTGCCTGAACATGATCCCAGCCAGCGATTACATTGCGACTGTGTAATTAAGTTATTCATAAATGCACATGCAAAACAGGTGGTTTAAATATTCCTCAATTAAGATGATCATTGGATGATCCTGTAAACATATCCTGCAAACAAGTCCCAATGAAATCACTGGATAATAATTAAGAGATAGAAGCTACTCTGTTATGCTGAAACAGAATAACTAATATCTTCCCATCTTGACAAAGGTTCCATTAGTATTAAGTTTAGTATCCGCCCAGTCTAGTAGTAGTCATTAATACTCGTCTGCAAAGGCACATTTTCAATCAAGAGAAATTTTTTAATTTGCTGGTGGTGCCAGATGAAAGGTCAAGGTCACACAAATCATTTAGAATAATCATGGGAACTCTGTATATCCATGCTAAAATTCATGACAAAATGGCCAATAGTTGTTCCATGTATTGAGACTGCTTGCAGAACAATAACAGAGATGAAAAAATTGTTTAGAGATTAAAAGCTTAACAACCTTTTTTTGTAATAACTTAAAAAGACAGAGTGAGGATCAAAACAACTGTTGCACCTTGTTTTTGCAGGGGCTCTCGGGTCTCTGGTAAAAGCTGAGGCAGGTGGGCAATACTTTTGAGAGGCTGAGGAAAGAAGACATGTGCCAGGTTAAGATGAGAAGAGGACAGTGAGCTGTACATCCTCAAACACAGCTTTGGGCTGAAAAGGGTGAGGTCATGATTGTGGGGGAACACACAAGTGTTAAGAAACCAGAGCTGCCTGGCATGTAGTGACTGTCTGGAGATAAGTGCTCACCACAGGAGGTGAACTGACCCTAACAACAGGAGACACTGTGAGACATACTGTAAATGACAGTGATGATAAAGCACTCTCACTATAGTAAAGGTGCTAAAGAAACAACTAAAATGATTTAATTATCCACAAAACCACTATACAATTTAATAGCTTACATTAGCACTCTCTCTAACTCAGGTGAAGCTCAGGTGAAAAAAATTTATACTGTATTATGCGCCAACAGCTGTGATCCAAAAAAGCAAAGTGACAACATATAATTTGTTAACTGATAAGGAGAGGTTAGGATGGGGCCCTCAAAGAAATATCAGGCTAAAGTCTGTGAGTCTTAGAAGTGTCTTCCTGAGGAAGAATCTTTTTCAGTTAAAGCTAAAACGACAGATAGGCGATTTCTGATTAGTTCAATGAAAAGAGACCAACTGGAATTATATATCAGTAATTATTGATGTGACAAGTAAGCTTTGGCCAATTAAACTCAATTAAGCATAACATCTTGAAATTGAACCCACTCAGATAAAAAAAGAAAAAGAAAAGAACAAAGACTCCCGGAGTCTATATACACTGATGAGGAAACCCAGAAGGTGGAAAATTGAACCTCTGTGCTGAATCTCAATCTGAAGACCATATTGGTGATGATAGGGAGGTGGGGGTTGTGCAGTAGTAGGTCTGAAATATCTTTAACAATGTGGGAGAGTGTATGACTGTGACAAAGACACTGGGAAAAAATGTGCTAATCTTTCTTACTCACCAGTTTAATTTAAAAGGTCATATATAGTTCATATTGTCTCCAACTTGTCACTCACTTGAAACTAAATTTAGTCATTTATCCATTGTTACGAAAATATGTTGCATGCAAATGTGTGTGTAGTATTACCTTTTCCACTCATCAGAATAATTATTAACGATCAAATATTAAACTGTTAGCTTTTTGTTTTTGTGGCTTCGGGTTAGTTTTCACTAAAAATTACAAATGGTGCATTTATGTCTTTTAAAAGCATTAGCCTATTGCATTATTGTGTATAATACAACAGTAAACATGGAGTAATGAACAGAAATAAATAGGTAACACAACAAAAATAAAAGCTTTAAAACTACATGCCTAGAAACACCTGAATCAGCTGTAACCAGACACCTCCTGACCTCTCCTGAAAAATCAATTAACGAGGTCATTTATAATTTAAAAGCATTCACCTGCAACAACAGCTTTGCTACTTGTTAAACCTCTGTTGTTTTTGGTGTGAAGAAGCAGACTATAATCTAATCTTTAGTGAAGTAGCCTAGTGTGCTGCAGTGTTTGTGTCTAGTGGTTTGTTATACTAACGCTCCTGACCACCAGTGCTTCCTTATGCTTTGGCTCATTTTGTAAATGATGATGGGGATGATATAAAAAAGTGTTAAAAAGCTTAAGGAACTGATTGATTTTATTGATGAAGAATGACACTATGTGTGGTAGCATCCTTTTTCCCTAACATAATGAGACTTGTGTTTGTTTTGCACCGTAATTGATCGAGCAAATGTCACTGAGAAAAAGCTTTCTGGAAAGGTCTGTAGTAGACAAGAGTTTTCTGGGACAGGATGCATGGTGCACAATGTTCCCTTATTTCACAGTGTTGTAGTGTGTCTGCTGTGGGATGGAGCGATCCATTATTTCTGTGGTTACTGAAACCTTCTCCTAAGATTAGGGCAACAGGCTATCCTATACTGGCTCAGTGAAATGTGCTGACATGGCAAGATTTCATGACTGCAAGTTTGCTGTGTGTTGCATTCACATAGTAATATTGTGATATGGAGATGGTGAAGATGACAACAATGGAAGATTCCTCTGACGTGCCTCTGTTTATATTTCATCTAAACTGTAGATCATAAACCTTCTAGTGCAACACATACTGCATATTTGTAGTTGTTATTTCCTTTTAACGGGCCACATTTTATGCCCAGTGAACCTAAGCTGGAGTTATGCTTCTCAAAGATACAATAAAACTCTCTTAAATGCACACTGAGAAATGTGTTAGAGAAACAATGAGTGTGAGCTGGAAGAGAGGAGCCAACACACACACCTCCCAAATCTCAGTTTGACCTGGAGCAAGTTAATTTGTTAGGTCAGCTCTGTTGGCAGCTCTCCAATATAATTAGGAAGAACATGTATGTCGCATTAAGATTGGGGTAAGCTACGTTCTGGAAAAAAAATGTTCTTGTCGACAAAATTCCACAGTTCAACTGCTTCAGCTACAATATGCAAGTTCTTGCATTCAATTTAGCAACAGCATGAGCTCCTCCACCCCTTCCTCTGTTACACTCGACGCCTCAGCAGGTTTGTGGTTTCAGAAACCTCGAGTTTAACTCTGGATTTTCAGGGTTACAACAGTGGATCACCTCTGAGCAGGGGTGAATCGCCCATGGTAACATGCTAGAGAGGTTTGGATCAAAATTCATCAACAGCAGTGACCAGTGATCCTGGAAAATTAGAGGGATAATTTCTATAGGATCGTGTGGACAAAGAGTTTACAATAAAGTGGCAAATGTTAAAAGATCAATAGATATTTTTTATAAATAGTGGAATCATTTTGCTGTTCTTTTCAGCATGTTCATGACTGACCTTTTGACAAATGGAGAGTTTATCACATAATGACTACATAAATACTATTATAAACTTCAAGCTACCACAAGCTACCAAAGCTACAAAGATGCTTACATCCATGGACTGTTGAATATTTCCCATGATTATAAATTCTCTTCTCTCTGTTTAACACTCTGTGCTGACAGCAGAAACAGCCACAAACATTACTGTAACATAACTCAGAACAAATTACCATCAAACAGAAAAACTCACTCAGTAGAAACAATCATTATTGTCTTATTTAAATAAATCCTCATCCTGACTTTAACAATTGGAAATTACTTCCTAGTGTTTCTTTTTACTCGTCATGTGATCATATTGTTTACATTTCACCTTGTTAAATATAATAATAATATAATTAACCTGCAGGTATCAGTGTTTTTTTCAATATCATATTAAGTACTTTATTCACAGTTCTGATAACATTGCTTTTAAATGACAACTCCACCTTTTTCACATGAACTTGCTTAGGGAATCCTGACTTGATGAGCGTCGCCGCGATCATATGACTACTTAGTGAGACTATGGTTGTTAAGTTTGTTGAAGCTGAACAATAAGAAAATGTCCTGGGGTATGCTGAACTTGGTTCTTAGTATAGGTCTCAGGAGAATGTTCATGTATTGATTAACAGCCCTGACTTTTCAATCCTGACTTTGGTTTTCTCTGATTGGTTAGAAAAGGTGAATCTTACTCCAAAAGACTTCAGGAAGGATATCTCTGCACATTCTCTGCATGTTCAATGAGTCTAAAATCTGAATGCCTTAACTAGCAACTCTCCACATTAATATATGTCTTGGAACATATTTAAACTAAAAATATTAAGATAAAATTGTGTTGCTTTAAGGTAATATATTAAGTGACCTATCATTTAGTAGACATAGACATTTACATATAACTACAGACTATCCCTCTACACATCTCAACTTCAGTATATAATGGAATATACACAACATGGGCAAGAAATGTGAAACCCAAACATTTCAGTACGTGATTCTTGAACATGCTGATTCCAAAACCAATGGGAACTAATGCTGCTCTAACAGGCTCCCACTCTTCTAGGAAAGCAACAGATTTTAGAGCCTGGCACAAGGGTTGCTCATTCCAACCACAAACATTAGTGAGGTTGGGCACTGGTGTTGGGTGATAAGACTTGCTTTTCACAAGAGCTTTAGATTAGGGCAGCTCTTTGAGGCCACGGCAGTTCTTCCATACTAGACTCAGAAAACCATTTATGTCCTTGCTTTTTCCCCCATTGTCAGGTTGAAATAGGGAGGAGCCTCCCCCTAACTGTTGCCACAAACTCACACTAAAATATTATAGCATGCTGTAGCATTAAGATTTCTCTTAAGTAGAACAAAGGTGCTTAGTCCAAACCATGAACAGCAGTCTCACACCAAAAATACACATAAGCAGAAAACATGAATATCCACATACTTTTTGCCATACATGTGTATTTTTAAATCTTGATACACCTGAGAATACAACCACCGCAACACATTACTGTACCTGTGAATGACTGCAGTGTGTTCATAGCAGTACATGAGATGTTATGGAACCCACAGAGGCCCTCTCTTTGCTTATAAGTGGATTTTCTGTGTGCTCCATTTTTGTGAGGATTGTTTATTGGCAGCTCTCACCATCTCAGCAGTTCCAGCTGTGATAGATGAGCCAGGTGGCACACTCCATCCTCCGGTCGAGGAGAGAGAGAGAAAGAGAGAGAGAGAGGAGAGAGAATTGCCTCCATCATTTCTCATGACCTTACATGGCTGATTATGCTGCTGCAGATCCCGGCCTGCCACTACTCGAACAAAGCAGCTTCATTTGCATAAACACACTTAATGATTGCATTTTCTCATGAAAGTGTCGTAAAGTATTTTATGTTTTTTTCTGCAAAGCTGACTTGACTCCACTAGTGATCTGATCTTTGTTTGTTTTGGTGTGTACTAAATGGCTGTAAACATGTGCAGGATCCTTAACGTGCTATCAAAAACGCAAACGCCAGCTACACGATGTGATTAAGATGAAGAACTTGAGAGAGGCGTCTTGGGTGACAAAGTGGATGGGTTTTTGCCGATTCCTCCTCTGCTGCAGCTGACTGGCTGTCGGTTAGAGCGTGAGATCAAATAACTGCGGGGAGGAGAGAGTCTGTCAATCAGCAGCAGCCACAGACAGTGCTTTGTTCTGCCGAGCTGTGATTGTATAGAACAGGAGACAGTATAGAGGGTACAGCAGTAATTAAGTGAAGGGTTTCTCACAGACGGCTTGCCTTATAAAAGTATATGAGTTTACTATATATGAATGTATACCCTGGCAACACAAACCTCACAGCTCTGATATACTATCCTTATCAATGTTCTAAATTAGTACTTATAGTTGGAAATGCTCATGCTTTTAGTTGTTACTAGAGCACAGTTTATACTAACTGGAAATTGCAATCCACACCACAACAGAACAAAAATGAGAAATTATTTAAATTAGAATAAAAATTAATACTGACCAGATCGCATTTATTATTAACATGACAGAGAAAATGGGGCAAAGGGGTCACTCACACTGATGAATCATGATGATGAATTATCAGCTGAATCTTCAGCTTCATAAAGTGTAACAGTGAGTTTTAAGTCTGTGTTTAGCTGTACAGCACCAAATAAAACATTTAAATTGGCAGCCAAAGAGCCAGGTATTTCCTTCAGGAGTTGGCAGATATCAAAAACAGAGCTAAAAGAGAGTGAACATTGGACTTTCATTCATCACATAGCCAATAAACACAATTCATGACGTGATATGTCAATGTCGTGTTCACACGTAGTTTCTGCTGCATCCCAAGAAGCATCAGCTACTGCAAGTTTAAACAATTTAAAGGACTTGAGTTGGAAAAATTAAGTTGGAAAAAAGCAGGTCTTGGTGAGAAACTTGAATAAAGTCAGTGAGCAAGGTTAAATTCAGTGAAGCCAGTGAACATAATCCAGGCAGCAATTATGCATCCTCCAAAACATATGTGGTGTAAGGATTTTGTGGTATATCAACATAATGTTTTGAGGGATGGGGTTGTTCTGGAGTCTTTTTTTAAATTATTATTACTGTCACTTCCCTCTCACAGAACATATTGTGTTTCATACTCTGTTTTCCTGATTAACTACACAGTGATCAATCAAGAGCTTTCCAGTTTATTGACCTAAAGCTACAGGGGTTGGAATCAATGATTAAAGACAACACACGTTTTCTTCTTGTGTACTCATGTAGTCATCTTATAGTCTTCTTCTTGAAGACTGTGACTGGCATTTCTGACATCATCCTGATGAAGACACTCTGGCTGAGGCAGGCTGCTGTAGTTCCAATCCCCTGATATAACTGAGCAGTGCTCGTGAAAGGACAGAAATGATGAGCATGGTGACGGCCGAATGGAGGCTGGAAACCACTGACAAAACTGGTTGTAACTCTGCCAGAAAAATATGGCCAGCTTTCATCATTATAATCCAAACCAGTGGAAAGCTGCTTATTCTGCTGCCATTGAAGGCATCAGAGAGAGTGCAGTACAATGTTGCTTTTAACAAAACAATTTATTAGCTATGTCATTCGTAACGGCAGTTGCAGATGTTATTGTAATATTTATTTACTTGTAATATCTACAAGCTTGACTGTTGTTGCAAGAGACATTATTATGCTCCACAAGTAGTTATGAGATGACCAAACAGGGCAGTATAGATATAGGCTGATAGTTGTTCAGGCAAGTGAGTAATTTCCACTGGGAGGCCCCCTAACTTTCCAAAACCCTATTTTGTTCTCTTTACTTTTATAGTTTCAGGTGGATTTTCTTACTTAAATCTCTTTGAACATTGTTCTCTTACTGTCAAGGTACCATAGTCCAGATTAGAGAAGATATGAGTTGATATGCTCATCTGATGTGCCTTCAGTTATTACTGTGCGCTCAGAGCAATAAGCTTAAAATTTCTCTGTGGAGTTTTTGACCTCTAGTAGCACTATAGAACAGCTTTTCTATAAGTGGATCCCTGTTGAGCTCATGAGGTGCATGAGGACCCACATGTACGTGCATTGTTCTACCAGTAGTATCACACTGATCAACAGGTTAACAGAGGTTAAAATGACTAAACACAAGTTTTTTGAGGGAATTTTGCCAGAGCTAAAAGTTGAATCAGTGTATAAAAGTGGTAAAATCAGTAGCATCGAGTAGTACAGAACCACAAGAGAAATATATCATCACCAGGAGACTTGTCTATCAGTGCATTATGTACAGTACCTCTGAGTATGTATCATATCTGTATGTATCATATTTGCTATTCTGTCTGAGGGGAGCACAAGAAAGACAGCATGATACTGGAGTCTATAGATAAGATGTCAAGCAGTTCTCATGATGCAAGCTTCAACCATATCACATTTGTCAATAAGAGCAGTGAGGAGGACTTTCCTCAGTACATTCCACAATGTGGTTCCATTAGCATTGCATTTACAGACAGATGATAGGTATTAGTCAGGATTTGCTTTCCTTATCAAGGTGATGACATGGTTCCTCTGCCATCATAAATTTGGTTAGTCAGTGTTTGTGTCAGGAGTTCTGTCAGTGCAACTATACTTTTGTTTATTTCTTGCACAAATGACAAGTGCAGGTTAAGGGGGAAACCAGGGGCTTTGATCTATTTTTTATTCAAAACAGAGAAAATAAATATATTAGAAAAATTGTGTAAGGCTGAATCTGGGTCATGGATAGGGTCTGTTTTACTAAACCACTGAGGGAATCCTTAGGTTTAACACTACTGGTTGTAATAGTGAGGTGTTTGATACAAACAACAGAGACAGAGTGACTATGGATTTGTTTTTTAGAATAAGGATGTACAATACAAATATATGTGTAGTGTAAATTAGACTCACATTCACTACATCCTGCCATGTCTACAATATAGAGACAATTTTAAAATAATAAAAATACATGAACTTCTAATTGGGACTGAGCACCTATTTTCATTCCATGTGGACTTATATGAAAAACCTGTGCAGGAGAGGAAAGGGGACATGCGAGGCTGAATCCAGAACATTTTGTAGTCATATGGGATGATGTGGTTTTTCACCATTCTCTTCCAGCCCGTCCCAGGATGGTGTCACTTTTCCTTCCACCTTACTCTCCCTTCCTCAACCGCAGAGAGGAATTCTTTCCCTCATGGAGGTGGAAACTTTATGACCATCAGGCACATGATCAGATGTCTCTCCTGGATGTAATGAATGCTGGATGTGTGGACATATCTGCAGAGGACTGCCAGGCAGGATCAGGCTGCAAGAAGATTCTTTCCCAGGTGAATTGAGGAGAGGAAATAAGGTGTGATATGGATGAGAATTTGTGGCCAATGTAGGAAACAGGGTAGACAAGCACTGATGTGCTGTATTTCTTTATTGGCTATTCTATACATCTGGTATATGTTTAGTGAATACATGTGGTTTTGTATTACATCACTAGAATTACTTTCATCATTTCTGATTTATTTCTGTGACATTTACTGTAAGGTAGCACAATTTATGCAGTAAAGAAAAATGCCATTCTTTTGGTGTAATGGAATCTTGGTTTATGCTAAATATTGTAAATAACTGACAGGCACTGTATACTTCTCCTGTGTCTCCTTCCCCTTGTGTCTGTGTATGTGTGTGTATGTGCTGTGGGCGTGGCCTCGTTTACTCTCGTTTGCTCTCAATCCATTCAAATCCAGATTGTTACAGCTCACTCAGTGGTACTTACACTCTTGGCTGCTTAGTTCTCTTGTGCTCATCTATTCCCTTTGCAATAAATGAATCTTAAACCTTCCCACTCCTAGTCTGTGTCTGTGTTCAGCTAAAAACCAAGCTATAACACATACTCCAGGAAATAAGCCCACACAGGTACAGAATACACTCCATCGCAGGTAATCAATCAATCAATTTTTAAGTGCAGATCCCCAATTACAATCAAGACCCTTCATCCAGTGGGTCATTCCCCAAGATTCCCTAAGTGTAACAAGAAGGGTTCCCATTTCAAGTACAACTTCTTCACAGTTTCCCTCAATGTAAATTTAATGTTTTCTAGTTTTAAAAAAACAAAACAAAAAACATTATGTCCTCCAGCAGCAGATGGAGAAGTAGTAGATTTCCAGAAAAACAAAATTCTTCAACTGGCCAAAAGCAGTGATGTCAAACTGGTTTGCACTTAGACCCAAAGTTTCATCAGCCAATATATTATATAACTATCATTAGAAAGACTTTAATTTCTGTGACATATACTGTAAGGTAGCCCAATCCATGCAATAAAGAGGAACCTTTCTTCTTCTTGTAATAGAAAATATATAAATAGATACCAAAGTCAATAGTGACAGTGATAAAAAAAAAAAATAGCTGCACAGACCCACACTGTTGCATACTAATTGCAGATTTTTAATTCCTACAATCCTAAAATCCTACATGTCATCACTAGACATAGTTAGAAATCTTGTCTTTCTGACTTTCTGGCATCCTTTTTTCCTTTTATTGTTCATTCACAGTTCTACAACTTTAATCAGATCTAGGTGGGCTTGTTCTCTCCAAAATCCTTTGAGATGTGCCTTGTGATGAAGGCCTCTACGTTATAAATAAATCTTGACTTGACAGCTTTGTTTCTTTGTTCCTGTTTTTTTTAAAACTTTTTTTATGCCCAGTTCCCCTTAGGGTTTGTGGCCATTTTCCAAACTGATGCAAATTAATCAGAATGACATGAAGAAACAGGTTTGGTATGAGCTATAATTTCACCATCACCATTTTTCATAAATAGTTTCATTATCTAGTTTATAAAAATGTAACAATACCAATAAAGATGTAAAACTGAAAAGAAATAGATAAAGAAAGAAAGAAAGAAAAGTGTTTCTGCCAATGGAAATGGCTCTTGCAATTAATGTCTGGACAGTGACAAACACAAATTGTGGGTTGACTAATCTGTGCTCTATCAGTTACTTACTTAGGAGCTGCTAGGTTGCTAAATGTTCAAGAAGTATTACTGCAATGTTCACACTATATTTGGTGTCTTGTACACAAGAGGGAGCAGTGATGACAACAGCATTGTTTCTGTTTGTGGATAACCAAGTGGAACTGTTCAAAAGTGGGCACCAATATCCAACTACGGTCAAAACAGGTTTAAACACTTGTGTCATCAGACTTGGTTGGATGCTAATGTGCTAAAAAATCCCCAACTTTCTCAGTTGTCTGTGACAGTCCATGGACTGATTTATAAATAAAGAACTTGGATTTGGAGGGATAATTCGACATCTGTGCTCACTCCCAAGTCCCTCTCTATGCCCTACAGTTCTGATAGTGCGCAACGCTAACGTTAGCTAAGAGATGGAGCCCGCTAACGTCAACAAACGACTGACTCCCGGCACAACACAGCCCCCGACACAAAGTTCACGTTAGCACGAAAAAAAGAAAATTTTATTTAGTGAAGAGACACCTTAGACATAGACCCTTTAAAATTAAGACAAAAGGACCAAAATAAGGCCTGGTAAAGGCATCATCATAATGTGGTGATACCTCCCCGCTGCAAGATCGGGAGAGATTGTAAAGGTGGGTTAATGAATATAGCAAAATGCCAACAACAAACGTTGAGGAAAACCTGTTGCAGTCTGACAAAGATGTACCACATGGGAGAGGATTTATTTTTATGGAAAGACAACCAGCCCTAACATAAAGCCACACAGTGGTGGTTCCTAAGTAATGACATCAATGTCTTTGAGAGGCCAAGTCAAAGCCCAGACCTCAACTCAACTCAGAATCTGTGGTATGACTTAAATTGTTCAATCACTGTCCTCCTTCCATTTGACTTAGAGAGGAATAAAGGAAAGTTGTTAAACTGAAGTGATGATGTCTTTGCAAACATTTATTTTGATGTTTCACATGCATAATTAATTCAAAGTTGGAAGACATGTTTTTCATTGTTCTGCTGATCATTGTCAAAATAACTAGTTATACTATATTTATTACCTATATCAACAGTTTTCACAGCAGAGGTGAGAGAAATAAGTCATGATAAATCATGTCTGCAAATCTTATTATCAACATTTTTTGATTGTAAGGGTATTAATGTGCATCAGGTAATTATTTTTAAACACTCTCAGCTTGCTGGCTTATTACTATAGGCACATCAAACATTGTGCTTCAGTATTATTACAATGAGACTTCCAAGCAGACAGTTAAGGTGATATTGGCATGCAGTACAGAGCTCTGTGCTGGCCAGTCAAGTTCCTCCATGCCAAACTGGGAAAACTTCTTCTTCATGGACCTAGCTTTGTGCACAGAGGCGTTATCATGATGAAACAGAGGGCCTAACTGTTGCCATAAAGTTGGATTATATACATACATATACTGTAGGTTGTTACTGCAATATTTAGTTGATTCCAGTGCCTCACCTTGCTTTAATTATGAGGCATTACTGTTTATCTCAGTGCTTATGACAAACTTAAGATGTCACACGAGGATTATATCCCCAGTACGAACATCTGCCTGCACAGCTGTGTCCCATCAGGTTGGAGCCAGTAATGCGACATATTGTGGAGGCGCAGCACAATGAATCTGCTTCTTTATCCTCTGAGACAAACTTTCATTTTTAATAACACGCCTTTTGAATGCAGACCTGTATAACTGCTGTCTGATTAGTCATAGTCACCATGCATCAATATAAACACTTGCAGAGATAAAAGTATTAGGCTGTGCTTGTTCACTGTAGTCTTGAGTGTAGCTTCATGGTGATTTCTCTTCACATTTTTTTAAGATTTTAGCCTGTACGTAAATTAGTCTGTTTGTGAGCACCATGCTGCACTTAACTTCCTCCTTCCTTGTATCCTTTAAGACCTGAAGTATGAGTGGTATAGTGCTCTCCTTAAATCCTCTACTCAAAATAAATAATTCAAAAACATGCCCTGGCTGAATTTATAGGATTATTGTATGATTACAGAGAACTGTGAACCTGCATTGTTCAGATATGCTCTGTCATGAGTAGGATGCGGCTGATTATATTTGAAATTGTGGCACATATTTCAGCTGGTATAACCCTCTGGCTTTGGTCTTTGGTGCAGCTTTTATTATATTAAAAAATGAAGTACTTTATCTTTTTCTCTTACAGTAAAAGTCAGAAACATTGTCTCAGAGCTGTGTGGAGGCCACGGTGAAGGACGTTGTTTTCCTGGCAGTGAGGGTGGAGGCTGCCATCAGCCTGCATCAGTAACAGCAGCTGTTAATGACACATCATCTCAGGGACACTCTGTAACCTCCACAGCAATGGCTCCTGGACAGAAATGGAATCTTTTTTCTTTTCTTTTTTTTTTTCAAACACAGGCCTGCACCACACAGCTGCTTTCACACACTGTTGTTTTATCCACGTGCCACATGTTAACAGGTCTATGTATTCTGCAATCTGATAAATGTTCAGATCAGGATCAGGTCAATGAATACATGTAAACACAGAGATATTTTCTCTTTTCCAATTTTCCTTGTTGTTGATGATAAGCTTGCATGTTTTTGTTTTTGGTGATAAGCTTCCATGTTTTTGTAATGAATCACTAACTGGCCCCCGCTATCTGATTCTGCTTTGTGGTGAAAACAATAATGTGTTGTTCACAGCAGTGATGGGCCAGATTTGCCCACTGTTTGAAAAGCACAATGATAAAGCAGGGTGATGTATCACAGCTGGTTTGTGTGTGTCAGGTGACAAAGATAAGAGCAGCCGCATCCTCTCAGAGGACATTGTCCTCATGCTCAGAGATAACAAAAGCGATGCTGTCTTCAGCCTCTCTGCCCCATTATAGCAACCTGATCTGTCCTTTTGCAGCTCAGGAGGCACCACCGGGTTCTTATACAACTTTTAAAGCATCCTGCCATTAAAAAAACAGGAGAAGATGAGTGCACTGGGACACTGAGTAATAGCATTAATTCTATTCTAACGCTCTATTAGGCTGCCAGATAACATGCTTCACACCCTCAAATAGTAAACAATCTTCACTGGCTGGGCATCAGCAGCCTGAAAACCGTTGATAAAGGACATGAAATAAGCGTCCTTCAAATCTTTACTGAGCTCCACTGTGGGTTTGGAAAAGACTTTTCCAACTGAGAGCGACTTCATGGCTGGGAAATGCTGCTTTAAAGAGAAGCAGTGGGAGACCTCATCACAAATGCAAAAAAATAAAAAATAAAAATGAACCAAGAGAAATTCAGCATCAGTGTTACTAATGCTCCCACATTTTGCCAGCAGATAGAGGCTGTGGATGTCTTGCCATCAATTTGGACTCATATAAAGCAGAAAAAAGAATTATTAACAGTTCATTTACTGAAATTGAACTAAAATATGACTATGTCCGTACTCTCTCCGATGTTTAACAGAGATTTGAGGGACATTTTAGATTTCTGAAGATCTCTGTAGAGAGATGTGTTTTTTTTTCTGTCAGTGGTGGAAGGTGCGTTGTTCTGTCTGAGCTCTTTAAAGTTCCTGCACATTTATGCTAATGTTGTCTTTCTATGAATTCAAATGACAGAGTCGCGCCAGGAAATGGGTGATGGATTCATCACAGAACAGATGAGGCAGAACCTCACACTGGGAGCCCAGAATTTCATCCTGAGCATTAAATCCCAGTCTGTGTGTCAAGCTTTCTGCGGTTGTTGGAAGTGGTATTACTGGGATAGCGATCTGCAATCTCACCATCTGGCTGCCTTTAGCTTGATAAAGGCTTATTTATTCATATATTTATTAGAGCTGTTTATACCGTGTTGTTTGCTTTGTCATAAAACAGCACTATATTTTAATCTTGATCAATTTTTCTATCCATAACTTTTTAATTAAGTGTCAATACATCTCATGAAAAAGCGCTGTTTAAAGATTTCAAATTACACAAAACATCAGTTGGTTATACTAGGTTATACAGGATGGCAGGGGCACTAGAAAATAATTAAATACAATCAGAAAATCCAGACATCCAGACATCCAGAATTATGTGGCTGAGTGATATGTAAAGCGTGGTTCACAGTGTAGCAGCAGCTGAGGAATCTCACAACGATCAACTTTATGTTTGATCCAGATGAGCCTCTACAACCTGAACCAAAAATACACCAGAACAGCTTTACCATGTTTAATCCAACGAGAAAACAAAGTTAAATCCAAAGTTTGTTTGGGCTGAACACTGATAGAATGTCAATATACCTGAGGGATTAGACTGGTCTATGCATCGCATGCCCAAAATAAATTCAACAACCTCATGAATATCAGTTTCTCTGTGTGGTTGAGACAAAGGGAGGAAGAGGCACAAGTTTTATTTAGAGATAATTTAGAGATACCAACAAGATCTTCGATACCCACACCCACCTGCAAATAACATTACATTATTTGGTGAAATTCTCTAGAGTTAATGGCAAGACTGATAACACCTGTTTATCTACAAATGAACTATTTTGAGATTCCTGAGTTCTTGCACTTCCTTTAAAAGATGATTAAAGTTCCTTTAAAATCTGTGTAACACAAAGATGAACAAGTGATAATTTCTGCACTACTAGTCGAAGGAAGAGGGCTGTCAGCTTCCGTTTCATCCAACATATTTACCACTTAATCCAGTGAGGGCACTTTGAGGGGTTGTGAAAAACTCAGTGCTGTCATGTACTTTTCCTGCAAGAATGACAGTGGCAATTACTAATCCAATTTAGCAGCAGAGAAGTCATGTGCTGTATGTGTGTTAATCTGGTTGCTGCAGCTGTTTGGTCTCTTGCTCCCCTTGCCTATGAAAGGGTTACTTACCTCACATCATAAACAACAATTCCTCAGTTATGCCTAGTGGTTATATAACCATGCACATAATGTTATCAACTGAGGTTTTTGTTGTTGTTGTCATAGTTGTTTTTGTTGTGTCTGAGATTTCTGCAGCCACCCCACCAAAATAGAGATGTAAGGAAATTTGCATGTGCTGCTCAAAGAGAATGACATTTGCAAAACTTAACAGCAACCTGTCTTTCAAGTCACAATTACTTCGGGTAATCCTCAAACCTCACTTTGAAGAATTTTTTATCAAACTATGTCAAGAGCTGCTGCCTCTCAAAATGTCTGTTCACTTTCATGCTCTGCATTAGTTGATTTGGCTGCATTTGTTCATTTAATACTGACTTTTATTAAATAAAGACCCACTTTATCTATGAATAAAAAAGTGAAAATAATTATTAATATCAGCACAATTCTTACACAGAGAGACACTGCCCTCTATGTTGGAAGTTAAGTCATAATAGTTCTCATAGTGCTCTGTGACTGGGAAACAAAAGCTAATCTCAATACACACAATACCTGTTTGAACTTGAATTCCAGTCGACAGCAATCTTTTTGAATTGCACTGAAAAAATATCTTAATGGATTCAAGCCTTCTGGGCTCAACCATGCTGTACACTTTTCCCCTAAAAACAACATCTCCTGTGAAGTTGCAGGGAGATTCATGCTTCATAGGATGAATGGCTGTTAAAATGTCTGCTTGCAAGAATAGATCCATCACCAGAAATATGCTGAAATATTTGATAGCATTTAAGTAGTGATAGTTGCTAACATATTGCTTAAAGTCTAAAATTTGCATAAATACATGTCACTATTTTGTGAAGGGGGATTTGCCATTTGGCCATAAAACTGAAGAAAGACAGTTTAGCAGATAATAACAGATAGTGTATTTTGGCTCTGTGTATAATTTGGATCTGTGTATATTCTTGAAAAGATTATCACACTTTCTGTCTGAATGAGATGGTGTTTGACAAACTCACAAAGCCAGCAAACAATGCATTTCATACAAAGATGTGGATCCAATAGCTTGAGACAGATTCATTTCAAGTATGCTTGCAAAACACGATTGCAAGCATTCTTACATACAAAACAGTCCACTCCTTCACTTGCTTCAGTGGACATCAGCCTGAATCCTGGCTGTCACCTGTTTGGTCGAATCTCTTAACACCAAATTTAAATACATTTGTGGTGGGAAATACCCATCTGCCCTCACTGTACTGTACATGTGGGTACACGGCTGTAGGTTGTTGGGAGTTGGGAGTTGAGAAGCTGCGAGTTGGGAGTTGAGAAGCTGCGACAACAGTATTGGATAAAACACAAATTAAATGATAGTGATTACATATCAATATGAGATACCATAAACATGAGTTAGACCATAAGAGACGATGGTAAACTGTGGTCATAAAGGGATGCACATGGTCAGCAACAATGCTCAGACAGCCTGCAGCATTCAAACCAAGATTGATTGGTATTAAGGGACCAAAGTGTGCCATGATAACATTCCCCATACCATTACACTACCACCAGGCTGGACTGTTGACACGAGACAAGTTAGGTCAGTGGATTCATGCTGTTGAAACCAAATTTCTGACCCTACCATCTGCATACCTCAGCAGAACTCCAGACCCATCAGACCAGGTTATATTTTTCCAGTCTTCACCTGTCCAGTTTAGGTGAGCCTGTTCCCACAGCAGCCTCAGATTTCTGTTCTCGACATGTTCTGCATTCTGAGATGCGTTTCTGCTCATCACAGTAAAGAGTGGTTATCTGTATTACCGTAGCCTTTTCTGTCAGCTCCAACCAGTCTGATCATTCTCCTCTGACCTCTCACATCAACAAGGCATTTCCATCTCCAGAGCTGCTGCTCAGTGGATGTTTTTCATTTTTCACACCATTCTGAGTAAACTCTAGAGACTGTTGTGTGTGAAAATCCCTGGGGATCAGCAGTTTCAGAAATACTCAAACCAGCCCGTCTGGCACCAACAATCATGCCACGGTCACCACAATCACATTTTTTTTTTTACCCCATTTTGATGTTTCTGAACAAAAATGAACAGAGGCAATGTGGTCTGTGTTTATGAAATTATGTAGGAGAAATATTTGTCATTGAGCTTAATATATGTTTTTATTATTTTTAAAATAATAATAATAGTAATAATAATGAGATTCTCCTCAGACTCTTATAGGGGGAGAGAAATTTCACAAATTGCTTTAAAGTCTTGAACAGAGTCAGGCTCCAAGAATAGAGAATATTGCTGCATCTGGCTACATGATAATTTATTATTAAAACTCACTTTCCAGAGAATATAACATTATGTATGCTCGTGCGCTCTCTCTCTCTCTCTCTCTCTCTCTCTCATTCTGTCTCTCACACACACACAACCCTGTTAGATTTTTACTACTGTCTCCCTTCCCCTGTCACACTCTAACATCATTATGGAGACACAAGACACATCTGCAAGTCAAATACTCTAGTTTCATCATTTATTGTCTTTTAGTGACCTAGAGCCAAAACATGTTGATCATGCCGCAGATCAACTAAATAGACTGTCGTAGATTTTAAAATCTACTTTCCATTAGCTGATTACATTTTGAGCTGTACTTACTGCCAGAGGACCTTGTTTATGGTGCTGGAGACTTTCCTTTGAAAGCAGTAAACATTTGATGAAGATGAAAATAACTTAGATGTGAAGTACACAACTTCAAATTTCAAAAGCAACGGGAGACAAAGAGGCATCTTCAGAGAACTTGAAAACAAGAATATTATCTATCACTACATCCTGTTCAGAATGATCAAATGCGTATATAACAAGTCTTGTACTGTCTGGGAGCAACTGTGTTTTCATCACAGCGATTTTATTACTGTCTTTGTCAGCGTAAACACCTACTGGTGACCTACTATTTGAATTCAAAACTGCACGAAACTCTCATCCTGTTCTCGGTTCAGATGATGTTGATTGCAACTACTTATAAATAAATTACCAGGCTGTCAGACAGAAAACTGCATTAAATCAACAAAAGCGGCTGTGATGCTACACTGCAGTTAGCGGTTAGAGGTTGAAATACAATCAAGAAAAGACAGTTTTGTAGATGCATGAGTTGAAACAGATTTCAATTTCAGATTGAAAAATGGCTTAAAACACTACGAGGGAGGATTTTACAGCTGTTTTTGTCTTAAGGTTCAGTCAGACTGAAGCTAGCCTGGTGAAATTTACTTGGGCTGTCAACTGCTAGTGGACTGACAACAGCAGTCTACCAAGTCATTAATTATACAGCTTCTTACCCACATCCAGGCAGCATCCCTCCTACCCCTTCCTTTTTTTTACCTGTGCACTTTTCCTGAATGAAAGGTCATCCCATCTCCTCTCTGGTTGTACAAGGAGCAGGTGCATTTGTGGTATGACTGCACCATCATACCCTGTTGTGGATATAGTTCATCATCCAGTACCCCAGTGACGTGCAGTCAGGGGAGGCAGGTGAGGCGTCATCATGGAAATATAAAATTAAAAAATAAATTAAATAGTTACATTTATTCAGTGATTTGTACTTTAAAGTTCTTTTCCATTTAACTTCACCATTTTTAGATTTTTTTTCAAAATTGCTGAATTTTCACATTTACCGTTCAAATACTAAGAAGAGACGAGCGGTGAGGCAGCAGCCCGCTGAGCCTCACCATGGATTGCGCAATGACTATGCTAACTGTGCTGGCTTGCAGTGAGACCGTATTGCTGTCCCTCTGCATGTTGCCATTAAAATGTTCAAACAGTTTTAGTATATGAACTAAATTTCTATAGTTTAGCTGGTGTATATAATGTACAGTGTTTATTTTTATTTTTTTTTATCAACAACTGTATGTGTGTAACGTATTCTTGTGCTGAGCGATCATAAAACCACTGCGAAGAGGCACTAGTTGAGGCACGCAGTTCTCCTGCCTCATGGCAAGGGGCGCTGACTGTGATGACGTCAGTGCCTCACCAGCCATGAACCTCACCGCACGTCACTGCAGTACCCCATTAAACACACCACTCCTGCTGCAACCCTGTCCCCTAGAAATTATCTCTCTATGAAACTGAACTGCAACAGCAAATCCATTTTGGAATTGTGACTGGATCACATTTTGTATAAATGAGAATAAGTTGTTAATTTACTCATCTGGCAAATGGCAAATACTTTGATACTGAACATATCAGGAAAATGTGGCGACTACAGCCTTATTACACTTTTTTATGGTTATGTTTAGATTCTCACAGCATTTGGTTAATATTAGGGAAAGATTATGGTCTGATTTAATACAAAAAAGAAAAGTTTATCTATATTTAACCAAAATCTTTTCCTAACCTTATCCAAGGTGCTTTTTTTGAATTAACCTATCAGAAGACTCTGGATAATTACAGGATTCTGGATGTGAACCTCAGTCTCAGTCAGCAACAGTCATGCACTTTGTACACCTGGCATCCACCCCTACCACTTAATTGTGACTCCACTGCTGGTAATAAATGTGGGGCTTCATTCATACATCCAAAAAATACATTGTCTCTGAACATAATCCAGCCAGTGATTATGTTTCCTATGCAGTGTTTCCTGTATTTGCTCATCTTCAAATGGTTGCCTGTTGCCCACTACAACTTTGTTATATATGGGAACATTAAATCATGGCAAAGTTCAATCTAAACTGATCTGCCTTCAAAACATGTTAGCATTTCCCTGCAAAATTTGGATTAAAAAAAGTCGGAGAGATATAACTGTAGTTCCAGATTTTAGATAATCTGGGGATAATTTGGAAGCCAGCAATCTGGAGAGAATCTGCCTTTAAACTACTACTATTGTCAAAGTAATATATCTGAGAAGGAGGAAGTGCTTGCCCTGGGAATGGTGGTGCAGTAGTTAGCACTTTAGCCTGACAGCAAAAAGGTTCTGCATTCGAACCCAGTTCAGCCAGGTGTGGAGCATGTTCTCCCTGTGTCGGCATTGCTTTCCTCCAGGGTGTAAATTGGTGACTCTAAAAGGTGTGTATGTGAGTGTGAATGGTTGTTTCTATATGTTGGCCCAGTGGCTGACTTGCAAACCTGTTTAGGGTGTAGCTGACCTCTTGCCCAATATCAGCTGTGGTGGTGTAGATAATGGATGGATGGAAATGCTTGCCAATAAAAGAAAAGAAAATGTAACTATAGCATCAGTATCCTGCTGAATAAGCCTTTCTGTGGCAATACAGCCACTATTTCATATGCTTAAAACCCTGTCACTCTTACAGTCCCAGGTGTACCTGTATCATGGATTCAATACTCTGTTGGCATAAAGGCAATGATGTCATTTTTTTGTATTGATATGGAGATTGCTTCTCTTTTCAGTGTATTTCCGAATATCATGTGTGAGATGTACTGGCTCTTGGGAATGAAAAGACTGACTGTAGTGGTTTCAGCTGGATAGTTTCAATCATGGTAAATGGATTTTCTAAATGCCAAAGTAGCTGCTTTATAGATTTGGCTTCCCGGTGAGGAGAGCAAACTCATTTAGCTGGAATATTGCTGACTGCCAAGACACCTCTGCACATTTACAAACTAAACCAAAATGGAAAATGTGGATTTCACTGTGTCCCTTTATGATACATATACCTCCATATCCAATCTCTGACAGATCATTTACAGAGCCATCTTGATGCATCTCAATTACAGTCAGTGTCACTGTTTACTGTAGTGATCCACCTTGGGTGATGACAGCCTCTTATGTTTCCTTTGATTTGCTTTTGCGTTCCATCTTTTCCTTTATGTTGTTAGTTATTTTCTTTAACACATATTAATATACATTTTACACATTTACTCATATAATTATATTTCAGTCTTAAGTAGGGCTGTCTTTAGGCAGCAGGAGGTGTGATTAAGAGGAGAAAATATTTGTAATTTAATTAGATATCCAGTGTACTTATACAAGCCTACCACACTCATGTCTAATTCATGCATTTAATTAAAAAATAAGCCCACTGCATGACACACCTGAACCTGAGAGGAATCAGACAGACTCTACAGGCAACTGAAAAATGAGGTGAGTGACAAACAGGTACAATAGTGTGAAAGTTCATTCTAAACTTTGGAAATAGTTTCACAAAGTCCACTTACTAGCTTATTCTGGAGCTTTCAAACACATTTCACAGTCTTCATCAGTGGATGGAGTTGGTTCAGTTGTTATGGAGATGGCTCAGTTGTAATAACGTGATGTGAGGACCGCTGAGCTATTAGAGAGCCCTTTATGCCAACTGTGGCGGTGGGGGTGGGTGTGGGTTTGTTTAGGTGGGTGGTACATGTTAAAGTAATATCCAGGTGAATGCCAGGACCCAAGGTTTCCACAGGTTTTAATGCTGTGGATGATCAGTGTATATGGCGAATGTATGTCTGTTATTTCCCATTCTAGTTATCTAAATAAACAATCAATACATAAAAACAAAAACATTTTGACTACCAAACTGAGAGCCACAGATACTTACATTATACTTTGACCCTTGCTATGGTAACACTGAATGTTTTGATGTTTGTGAGACTGGCTGCTTTTCAAGTGTTAAAAACAGCCATCAACAAACACAGCGTTCAGAAAAGCATTGAATGATAGTGATTATATGTAGATGCTTGTCAAAACACAACATTCTTGTGAAGGGCATGTCTTTATGGTTTGTTGATGATTCTAAAAGCAACAATTTTCAATATACTATTAAAATTTTATAGCTTCCATTTCCACACCTTTTTGGAAAACTAAATGTAAGATGTTCACACCCTTACACTTATGACTGTTTTTCAGTATAAAGTCTTTTCTGGGAAAAATATTTCTCTGAAAACTACGGTTGAGTGCTTTATAGACATGAATGCTGAGACGTTTCAATTTTGACCAAACTGATTCTGTGGATCAAAACAAGCATTTGAGTTCACTATTTCAATCTGTTCATGGTGGTATTGAGTACTTATTCAGTGGTGTTTTTTCCTCTTCACTGATTGGGAACAAGCTACTAGGAAACATGTATCCCTCAGCTTGAAATAACACCATTCTGGATGAACAGGCCTCCTCTATTAAAAATGCTACCAGAATCTGTTGGCACAGTCCTGTTGCAGAGAGAAAATTACTCTCTAGTTCTCTCAGGACAAACTCAGATATTGTAGTGGGAAATACAGCCATTTCTCAAAAGGCAATTTCCTCACAATAGCGTCAGCCATTCTGATTCCTGGGGAAAGGCTAACATCATTTGAGGATAGCTCAGCTATACTTGATTAATTGTTATGGGAAGAGGTAGTGATATGACAATCTCATATTCACAGTGCAGGAACAAGCAAGGCTTATTTTTAGAACAGGCAGCTGCCAGGAGTCACATTTAACTGAAGTTCCTGAACTAGGTGGCCTAAGAAAGCTCTGTCGTTATTTTATAATCTGTTCCAGTCTAACCACCCTTAGGGGTCATATGAATGGAGAGAGAGGGTTGATGTAGCAATGATACTGTAATTAACAGCCAATTAACCGTATAATTACAATTTCCAATTACAACCACAGTTTACAGAGTTATAAAAGTAAATGAAAATGACTGTCTTTATTTTGAATCTAATTTCCCTTTTTCCCCCACTGCTCCTCAGAGTATGTGAAATGGGTATGTTATGAATTCCTTCAAGGTTGAAATGGGTCTTTCTAATCAAGGCTTATTGTTACAGTCAAAACAATACTAAGAGTCTACAGAGCCACATCGGTGCCTCTGTGAAGCTGTAATATTCATTGGAGAAATTAAAATTTAGACTTGATCATGGTGCCGGATGAAAAGTCAGGGGAATCACAACAGTTCATGAACACCATACATGTCTGCACCAACTTGCATAGTAAGCCATACAGCAGTTGTTGAAACATTTCACTCTGAACTACATGTCAACCTGCTAGTGCCACCAGAGGATAGGTCAGGGGATCACCAAAGACATGAAGATTAATCCTCTGGGAACCATGAATGTCTGTACTAATTCTCATGACAATCCATCCGGTATATGCATTTAGTCTGGTGGTCCCAGTAAACAATACAGTAATCTCTAGAGCCATGATACTAGCACGGCTAGTATTGCAAAGGGAGTTGAAGTTGCGCCAAAGCCGAGCACAAAGCATTCTGGAAGCAATCACTCTTGAGCCCCACTGAATTATAACCACAAAGTAGTTCATCTGCTGGTCATAATTGAGTGTTTTCTCAAGCCAATCCTCACTTGTACATGAGCAAAAAGCAAATGGCTCGGTCAGAGATCTTTATGATTATTCTTATCAGCTCTGTGAAACTGGTAATGTAATTAAGAGTGAGACACTGATGCTAATTAACCTTGGTAGAGGTGAAGGAGCTGGGAGCTGCTGTTGTTTTAACTAGTGAACTAGTGTTTCTCGGCAGTGATTAATCATCTGAGGCTGCTGGTCTTTCTGTAAACAGAGAGAAGGACACCTTGGGGGTGGGGGTGGGGGGTGCGCTGATACAGGTATGGTTAAGAAAAACCATGCATGAGCCAGTGGGGGAAGAAGAAAAAATAAAAATCAGCTTTGGGCTTGTTCTGCCCCATGGGAGGAGTTTCAACAGTGAGAACTTGATGGGGTTCCAGCCTCCACACAGAAATGTCAAGCAGAGGGCATCTGAGGAATTAATTTAAACACAAGTGCAGGGTGTATCCCAAGGCACCTTGGTGATGTAATTACATGTTTTCCCATTATTCATATGGAGGCAGACATGCATATGGCATTCCTCACAACAGGGTTTGAGACAGTGGAGGTCTGCTGCAAACTATGAAATATTTCTCTTGATGCTGCAAATAGAACACGAATAGGCCTCCTGTGTTTGGACAGAAGAAAATAATTGCACTGGTTACTGTTAATCCTTTGTCAGCTTGTTGTGTCCCTTTGAACACTTTCCCTTAAGTGCAACTCCAGCTAATCCTGATGCTGAAATGCATTCAGGACTTTGAGTTTCAGTATATGTGCTGTTAATGCTGCACAAAAAGACATAAGACATAAAATATAACAAGGAATATTTATCATTGTTATGACAAATAATTATTTTCAATTCCAAGACGTCCACATATAAAATGGCAATATGCATCATTTGTATTTTGTCCAACAACTTATGCTGTGTACCTGAGGGGACAGTCTATATAGATGAGATGACATATGACACATATAGCAAACAAAATAAGCAGGAGGCTGTTACATGTCAGGAAATACACCATATTTTACCACATCTAAACAAATGTTGATTTCATTGTCCTGAAATGGCAATTATAATCATTATTTACAATAGAAAATATGGAAGGAAGACTACACTTTGTACAGCATGTCAATGTCAAAACACAAAACATAGCTCTACAAAATGAAAAAGTAAGACCTATACAGTTTGCATAATTACTCCACCTTTCTTTTTAGCAAAGTGTCTCAGATGATTTATGGTAACTGGAAATTATTTGCAATATGTCTCTAGATCTCACAACAAAGTTAATGAGTGAAATGTAATCATAACCGAAGGGAATGATGAGAAAAACAGAAAATAAGACTGAGGTTTTAAAAACTGGAATTTTCAAGAAAACAAAGGAAGTTGTGAATTATTGACTTGCTTTGTCACTTCAGGCAAAGTTGATTAAGTACAACAGACAATGAATATTTCTGGTAATTTGGTCACGTGGAAAGAAATTTGCAAACTGTGATCTAAAATAAAACTTATGATGCATATTTCATGCTATCCCCATTATGTTTTAAATGTTTAAAATATATGGCAGTTTCCATTGCTGATGTTACAGTTATTCTCCCCCTTCTCCTCCTCCTTTCTCATTAAACCGTATGTTTTAAAAACATTTTTCTCAGCATTAATACAATTTAATGCCAAAGCTGGGATTCTACATTGCACATTCAGTACTTGTAACCATGTGTCTTTATTTACCTTCAAATCTCAGTTGAAGTTTCCCCTGATACTTTCTGCTATTTTCCCTGCAGTTCCTCCCTGCACAGATAAATAAATAGCATCAAAAGGATTCAGGCCTTCATATTATAAAGCGAGCATGCCAACTAAATGGTGTGTTCAGACTGTTGGAGCTTGGGACCATCAGAGGCCCTACAGCACAATCTCATTATAAACATCCCTCTGTTTATTCCCTAAGCTGCGGGAGCTATTATCAAGCATGTGGCATACTGTCATCCTCATCCACACCAGAGATGAGTTTGTTTCCTCCCGCCTGAAGCCGTCCCCGAGTCATACGCTGAGAGTCCGAGTGACAGGCCATCACTCTTCATCTCCAGTGACCCAGAGCCAGACAGGAGTTTGGAATGGGTGTCGCTGTTGCCAGTTTTGTCAATCATGACAGCCTACATAGCACGATAATGCAGCACAGATGGCCTGTTGGTGCATGTCCCCGTTTGAAATAAAAGAATGGCAGGGTTTTTGTCTGTGTGAGGCGACAGAGATTCAGCCTGTTACAAAGTACAGAATGTTTAAAGCTAAGTGCATATCACTCTCGTGGTATACAACACCCTGCAGAGTAACTGGCAGATACTAATGGGCCATGATTGCAAATCAAAATTGTCCTGTATTTTTTGCTGGTAAATTTTGCTCTCTAGACCCATGTGGATCATTAACTTAGCTATGCATCTTTTTATATTGGCTGCCAGATTTTCTGTATGTCCACAAAAGAAAAGCCAATGTGCACATCCCAGATTAGGTTACATCACTTCTAACATTGGGCTTGCATTTGCATTTACAAAGTTTGATATTTTAAAAACATTTTCTCAGCATTAAGATAAATATTCCAATACTTTGCAACAGAGCAAAGAGAAACAATTTAAAGAAGAGAAAACTGTTAGCCTTGTGTTAATATTAGCCTCCCCCACTAATGTGGACTCCATAATCTACAGGAGAATGCTATGCCTTCCTTTCTGTAGCAGCTCAAGGGGCAATGAACAATAAAAATGTAATAAGCTTTTATCCATGTGGGCTTTCTTAGTTTCACAGCACACTGTATATGCTCATTTTTTAATGTGACTTTTCTTTTCATCTAGCTAATTCATATGTTTTATTAATGACCCGAAAAACTTATTTCACAGATTACTGGAGTTTCATTCTCTCATTAATCAAAAACAAAGTTGCCTGTTTGGTACTTTGTTCTCTTTCATCTTAGAGCAGTGAATTTGCTGCCGCCCTCACCAGCTCAGCCACGCTTGTTTATCTTAAACAGCTGCATTACTGTTTTGAAAGGCTTCGATGCGGGTTGGCTCATTACTGTAATAAGTGTCCCCCAAGTGTGGACATACCTGTTCATGAATGCAGCGACCCAGAAGCAGAAATCGGCTCTGTCATCTAGCTGTCGGTAGCCACCCACTATCCAACTTAACTGTAACCATAATTGCCCTTTTTGATCAAAATACACATTAGATATTGCATTAGAAAAATTGTTTCCTGTGTTCCTTTCATGGTCATATATTACCATAATTAATGCACTCTGGAGTTTATTCTAGAGTTCATCCAAGGCTGTTATTGGCTTCAGCAGTTTCAGCTAGGTAAACCAGGTCATTGTGTAGGTTTTGTGCTGGGTTGTAATAAACATGCACGTGACTGACGGTGTATCCCTTTTCCCTGCCTCAGTAAGGAAACACTGTGCCGTGAATTACAATAGGAGAATTTCTAGGTGTCCAGGAAGACAAAAACAATTTTGCCCTTAATCCTGTAAATATTCCACCACTAAGGAAAAAGTGTTTCACTGTGAGGCCAATACCAAAAGCAAAGTTCATACATTACAGAACAGTCATCAAAACGTCCTACAGAAAGTATTTTTTCCTCATAAGATATTTGAAAATAGTTTTTTTTTAATTATTATTTTATGTAGTGTTCTACTTGGAATTCACCTTTGCAACTTTATTTTTTTCTGCCATTGCAGCAGCATCGCCAGCAATTGTTGATAAGTGGAATAGTTTGTAAGTGGTGACAGAAATGTAGGCTATATTGCATCATGTGCACCCTCCTGCATGTGCACAATACAAACAAAATGTGGAAACATTGCTCCATGTCACTACTAATGGTCTACAAGCTACTGGGTCTTCATTAGGTGTTGGAAACAGCCCATAGAGATGTGTATTAGTGAAAACTTCTGTGGCCCCGAGGGTCAAAGCACAATGACAATTCAGAAAACACAATGTTTTAGAAAACAACAACAATTGTTGTTGTTGTTTTATGAAATGTCATTGTGTAATGTTGTTGGGTTTTCTGAAATGTTGTATTTTCTGAAATGTTGTTTTGTTTTCTAAAATGTTGTGTTTTGTGACATGTTTAGTTTTCTGAAATGTTTTTGCATTTTGTGAAATGTTGTTTTGTTTCCTGTTGTTTTGTTTTTTGATTTATCATTGCGCTTTGACCTTTGGGGCCACCAAAGTAACACTGAATAGGTAGATTTTTTTTTTTATTTAGAGTCAGACTGAATGTCTGGAGCCATGTGGGATTGTAAGCCATGTGAGATACACCAGTCAGTAATTTAAAACAGATCACAGAGGCACCTGCAAATTGAACACCTCTGAGAACCTCATGAGCCACACTAATGCTGTGCTGAAAATTACTGTCTCCTTTTTTTGGTGCTTTATTGATTTTATTCTTCACATTACAGTCCAATCAAGTCTAGAAAGAGAGAGAGAGAAAAAAAAAATTAAATGATATTATTCCAGAGTTTAGCCAGTGCCCTGCATGTACAGAGTACACTCACCACAACTTAAACATATTCTGTGTGGATTTAAGCATGGTAATTGATTTCCCCTTGAGTGTGGACCTTGTAGTTGTTAGAGGATTTATAGCTGTGTGTTTGTGTTTGGATGGAAGCTCCTCTGTGTTTTCAGCCCATGAAATGCAATTACTTTCATCCACGGGGGATGTTAACGCAGCTCTCTAACACTGGCATGCAGACACTGAATTAACATCCATCCTGACACTCTTTCATTCTGGTGTTTCCAAGGACAAATCCTTCAAAAATAAGCTGCTTCAGTCATTTTTTTTTTTACAGTACTGAGACAGCTGGAAAGATTGTTCAGTGGCTCCTCACCATTTCAGCTGTGTTTTCCATGTGGTTTTTCGGTCGTGATAGCAGATTCCTCCACGACCGTCAGTGACCACGGCAACTACTGTGTATGATAACTGTTCAGTGATCTGAATAGGGTGACTAACTGAAAGATTAAAAATAGAACACCATAATTAATTTATTGCTATGAATCATTCATGGATTTACTGTAACAAGCCAAGGCACAGCATGTCTAAAGAAATGTAGCTAAATAATTAAAATCAAGAGAAAAAAAAAAAAAACGTTTTGTCCCGCAGAAGATTTCCCATCAGGAGATGGTGGGAAAAACAAAACAATGCCAGTGGAGACAGTCCCCTGACGGCCAGTCTGTATACTGTAATTTACTGATGCAGGTACTGTTAAACAAACAAGTATTATATCGTATTGCACCGGGAACACCTGATAACTTTGGTGTTTGACAGCAGTGTCTGTGAGGCTGTGATTATACCAACAGTCTGTTTGATTTGGTCTAATCTGGATTCACATGAACACATTTCCAAGGCTTGTAAACAGAAGCTAAAAATGTGTTTGTTTAATGTGAAAATCTTAAAAAGGCATCCTGCCAGATTATTAATAACAACCTGAAAGGGTCATCTTTTGGAGAAAACACATATAATTGCTTAAAACTTGCTTAAAACATATAATTGCTTATTATTTCATCACCTGTGAAATTAGATGTAGCAGGGATAGTGTGAACTGTAGAAAAAGTAGAGGAGAACTTTCAAAGAGAGGAAGAATCACATAAATATACATAAGTATTTAATTATAGTTTGTAAGTTTGTCCTGGCTTCACTTTGTTGTTCTCTGACTTCTATCATCTGTTTTATTTTCATTACTTGAATATTTATTCATTCATTTATATAAATAGTTTTTTTGTGAGTAGCATAAAGGGACTACATCTGTAATGTCATTATACAATCTTCTGATGGGTAATGATAATTAAATTGAATCTTGAATATGTTTGCAATCACATATGTGAATAAGTATTTTCCTGTCATTACATTTTTTGTTTGCTTATTTAGTGCAGATAGCATACTTGAATGCTTTGCAAAGCCTATCTGCTAAATAACTTGCATTGTTTACATATCATGTTTGCTGGCTGTAAGTCTTCTTCATCCCTATATTTTGCTGGCATATTGCTACATTTCCTTTACCACCAATAACTGTTTTGCAACATTTAATAGTGTAATTACAGTCATTTCAGAAAATATTCAGACCCTTTTACTTCACTGGATTTAATTTTAAATGGATAAATCAATCTACATTCAATAACCTATAATACAAGGTGAAAATATGTTTTTAGAGTCGTTTGTAAATCTGTTAAAAATCAAAAATTTAAATCTGTGATTTATAAAAGAATTCAGATCCTTTGCTGTGGCACTCCAAACTGTGGTCATGTGCATTCTGTTTGCTTTGATTGTCCTTGAGATGTGTCTAGAACTTGACTAGAGTCAGCTTGTGGCAAATTAAATTGACTGGACATAGTTCAGAGAGGCACATGCCTGTGTGATCCCACAAGTTACGAAACCAACCAAACCACGCAGTCCAAGGAACTCTGTGATAAAACTGTGGTGAGGCATAGATCAGGTCAAGTTCATAAAACCATTTCTAAAGCTTTGAGTGTTCCCCGGAGCACACTGGCATCAATAATTGTGAAATGGAATAAGTCTGGAACCACCAGGACCCCTCCTAGAATTATCTGTCAGGCCAAACTGAGTAACCAGGCAAGAAAGGCATTGGTCAGGGAGCTTGCTCCAGAGTGCATGTGACCTGAGACTGGGGTGGCAGTTTATCTTTCAGCACAACAATGACCTGAGGCTTACAGGCAAGACAACACTGGAGTGGCTTTGGGACACGTCTCTGACTGTCCTCAAGTGGCCTGGCCGAAACCCAAACTTAAACCCCAGAGAACATCTGCGGAGTGACTTGTAGTTGACAGTTCATGCTTACCATCCAATCTGATGGAGTTTGAGAGGATCTGCCAATGGGATAAATCTAGATGTATCTTGTAGAGAATTACCAAGAAGACTCAAACCTGAATTGCTGCCAAAGGGGCCTCCACAAAGTACTGAATTGAGTATGTGACTACTTTTGTAGATGAGAAATTTCAGATTTGTATTAAATTTGCAAACATTTCTAAAAATGCATTTTCACTTTGTCATTTAAGATTATTGAGTTTAGGTCAAAAATTGCAATTTTATACATTTGTTTATCCCAAATTAAACACACAACACAATGAAGTGTGCTAAAATTTAAGGGGTCTGAATATGAAGCTAGTGTTTAAAAAAACTGAAGTATTTCTATTATCTACTACTTCATTCTTCTACTTACATTTAATAATAACTTTAATATCTTCAGTTACAGTTACTTTACAAATTAAGATTTTATATACAAAATGTATGACCTAAAATATGATGCATTGTCATAAATAACATTTACCAGAAAGTATGCAAATCAGAATTTTAATATAATTTGTTGATATTGAGGATTAAAAAATAACAGTATTTAATATGGAATACATCTTCCACCACTGCTGCTCAACAACACATTGCTGTGTAACTTGACTGGTGGTCAAAGTTTCCATAGGGCACCACAGGGAGATGAAGAAACACCACAGTTTGAATGAACCCTGTGCACCAGACAAAATGTTGATATTTACAACTACAGCAAAGAAAAAGGGTAGAGAGAGATCTTGGTTATGCTTGTAAAACTCAACATTAATTGCTGGTCTGTGATGGGAGACGAACTCTGGTCCCTGGTGGAAAACTCATTATGCTATACCATTTATTATCCACCACCTCTCTACTTCAAGCTTCACTCATAAAGGGCACACCACTTCCTGAGCTGGCTCTGAATGTTGGCACTGGATGTAAATGATGAGCTGCAAAATCCAATAAGAACTCATTCTAAAGGAGATTGGACTGATACCTAGAAACAAGTTTTCCTTCAAATCTGCACACACATCACATTTCAGCTTGATGAGTCTTAATGATTGCTTCTTCTGGAGATGCAGACACAGTATAAAGTGCATATAATGAGCTGCATTTGTGTAACTGAAAATTATGCAGTCATTGCTGCAAAGGAGATATTTCCTAACATTTTTGTCTGACAAAGATATTCTTCAATTTGAAAAATCTTTTACACTGAGTCCAGTGCCAGTATTTCTGTTATTCCGCTAGAGAGCCACCATTGTTGAATTCCATTTTAAAGCTGATGTTGAAACGCTGTGATGAATGGCATGACTGGTGCAACCTTTGAACAAGAAAGAAGAAAAAAATGATTCAGAGCCACATTCCCTTCCACACAACAAATAGTGATGTTCTCCTGGACAGCACTCAGTAGCAATGGTCTCACCAAATAGAAAAACCCTTTTTTTTTCAAATGAACACTGGTGATGATTTTTACAGTGACACAGTTTTGTTCTTCATTCAGTTCAAAAAAAAAAAAAAAAACTACTTTGCGCACAGTATTTTATGCTTCCTTTCCTCCTTCCAACCTAACAAATATCAATCTTTTGAAACAATTGCATGAGAGTCTATGGATAGCACAGCTGTTGATGCTACACTATGATTGGCTCTTCTGCTTTGAGCGGCAGGAGTCAGTTGTTTGGTACAGCATAGTAGCATACAGACTCTGTAAACCATGACATCAACACATACAAAATGAAAACACATAAATGTAATAATATATACAGTGAATATATTTGATATGTACAGATAAGCTCTCCAGTATATCAACTGACCTAACAGGCAGAAAGCAGAATAATTACTGGACCCATGCAAATTCCAGTCCAAGTCCAGTCTGATTTCAGTCCAGTGAATACATGTCAATGAATTGGGTCCTGTGTCAAGTAGGACCAGCGAGGGGTGTTAAGTGTTGTTATTATATGAGTGGTTTAGGTTGATATGGATTTGATAGTCCTTTTAAAAGTATAATAAATGTGATATAATAAAGGTTTCCCCTGTTTTTTGCTCATGCATTCTGCTCTGAAGAAAAAATGATGACTTACGCTAAAACAACAACTGTTTATATACCTTTTTCTACAGCGTTTTCTGTGTTTGGTAGTGTATTTTTGTTTTATCAGAAGATAATGTTGTGCTGAAAGCCTTTCAACAATCTAATCCCAAAGCAAATCTAAAGCTTTCAAAGAGCAAAGGCTTCATTCTTCAATTGCCATCTTACATCAGCGCTCAATCACACAGTGAGAAATCCACAGTCAAAGCGGCAGAGTTGCCAATCTCTCCACCAGCAGCAGCCTTAATAGACAAGAATGTACTGAAGCCATGGGCTGAATGTTTGTGAATTTTTCATCAATAGACGAACCAACCCCCTCTTTGAAACCTTCTCTGTAATTTTAACTGGCATAACGGACCACAAGACTTTCTTCTCTCCACGTTCACATTTTATTGACAAGAAAACATACTCAGCTGTTACTGAGGCTGTAAAAATCTCCGGAGAAAGCAAGAAAAAAACACCAACAAAGAGTAACAGAGATAGACATGATGAAGCAGGAAATAAAAAAGTTAAATTCAGAGCTTCTTGGGTGCACCTAACATAATAGAACAAAACTGAAACATGTTTCATTTCTCTGTAATTAGATGTTATGGTGAATTTTTATTTTGGATTTCAGGGGCCTACAGATACTGACTTTGTTCTCTCAGCACTCCTTTTGTAGAGAGACAGCTGCTTTTTCATGTAGTTATGATGAAATATTGGATGTTGTTTCACCAGTGCTTGCCAACTTTGGCTGCTATCAGTGACATGCACATATACCTCTGTGTATTCCAATGAAGAGAAAAACAAACAGTGAAAGCTGTGAGGACATGGGCAAATCTAATCTAAATGAGCAGCTTGGATTTAATTCACAGATACATGGATACATATTTGATTTTGCTTGTAAAACAATTTGAGGTGCTGTTTTTTGTTACCTGCCAGACTTCATAGATAGACAGCACTCTCCCATCCTACGGTTTGTTTGGGTATCTATGTAAAACACCAGAGAGCTACAGCACTGCGCAGTCATGAAGCCCCCCTCATCAAATGAAGATTCATCGTGTGGCTCAGTGATATCCTGGGACATAAATCATTGGTGCAGGGCAGACAGTTGTGGCAAGTCATTTCCTGCCGACAACAGCATTTCCCCCCCTCCATTCTATGTGTTTATATCAACCTTCCTGCCACCAGCCTGTCAGCAGGTCTAGATAAAAATACATGGCAACTCTCAAAGGATTTTCCAAATTAATGTTGGTTGGTGAATTAAAAATTGGTTATCCAGCCAGTCACCAGCCAGTCACTATCACTATAAGAATATAGATAATTATCAATTTATTTACTGTTGTTAGATGACAAAGTCCTCTTTTATGGGAGTGTTTCAGGGACCTTTTACTTGTATTATTATTATTATATTTAAATATAGTTAACATACACAGATGAGGGTATTGAAATCCATTTACAATAACAGCAGAATCATACAGGTTATGCTAATATATCTAACAGTTCTCAGAGACTTAGATACTAAATATTAAACCATTCAGGAAGCCTTTTTGCAATTAAATCCATTCCCCACCCTTAGTTCCTGGAGGCAATGGCACAGTTCAATCAGAAGGTATTTGAATATATTATTGATATTATTTATTTATTATTATTTATTTTCTGATCTGATGATCTGATCAGCTGGACAACGTCATTTCTCTGGGACTCCCAAAACAGTAACAAATCACTGCTGGAAAATAAATCTACATAATAATGCTACAACGTTATGGTTAAGGTCTGGCTAGGTTTAGACATCCACGCCGACCTCCTCCCTATGTTGCTCCTTTGCTCCCTTCATAATCACCATGGCTTTGTCAAACATGCTTTTTTGCAGCACTTATTAAAAGGATTGATGCTGTCATTCTAATCAAGAGGACAGTGTCATTTATACGAACTGTACACAATTTATCTGGGTTTATACTCTAGCAATATATGAGCTGCAGTAGAGACTGAGGCTGTGAACTGTCCCTGCAGTCAGAGACAAATGGCCCCTCTCCATCACTGCCCCAAGCATCACAGCTGCTCAAATGTCAATCTTTATGGCATTCCATGGCAGAAAATGACTAAATGCAAATGTCATCTTCATAAAAAATTGCCTACATTACATCTGAATAATTATGGGGGAAACCTAAATTGCCCACATCTTAAGCAAATATTGCCAGAACCCAGACTAACTGAGATGTTTCACTGTAGAGCTGAATGAAATCATATCTCATGTTCATCAAGATATCAGTCTCCTAATTATAGCTCTAAAATTGTCTGAAAAACAGAGAGTTCTGTTCCAATTTGTTCACACACATGCACACAATATATTTAATCACACTTTACCTTCTCCACCTAACCAACACATCTGTCCTGACAAGCAGGTGATAGTCTAATTCAAGAGAGAGGATAATTGATTTTAAGGGAGTGAGTAAGGCATGTCAATGAACTAATCTGGTCTTTCTACAGCCCATTAAGGAATTGCCCACCCATGCTAACAGCAGTCCTCCCTGAAGACTTGTAGGACCAGCATCAGTATCATTAGATGTGAAGGATTCAGCTCAGCAGATATTATGAATTCAATGCATTTTTAAATCAGTACCATGTTTGAGTCAAAAGCCTCTGAATCTGTTGACATGTACAGTTACATGTGTTTTTTTCCCACACTGGTGATGTTGCTAATAAACTGATATTAATTGCTGATTCTGTGCAGGTGTCAAATTAACTTCTGCAGTGGCTTTGCCAGAACTGGCTTCTACGTCTGCTTTGCTAGATTATAAGGCATCATTTCTGCTTTGGATACCTTCCAAAATGTGGGAAGTGAGAATTAGAGAAGGCAGACAGAATGACAGCATGGTTGATGTTATCTCAGGCAGGGAATAAATACACAGCAGCGCAGAGGATAAGACCTTCACAGCTCTGTTCAGACAGAGACTCTTCCTCCGACTGCTTCCTGCCTACATTTTTATTGATCCTTTCCTTTAGCAAAGAGGTCACACACTTCCTGCCTTGTTACTTTACATAAGGGCTATAGCTGGCATTCAGCACACAGATCTTGTTTTTTAGTTTTTTGTACACTTGTAGTGTTTTTTTTAAGGCAGGTGCCATACTTTTTAACCTACCAGTTTAAGCATTTTATGGCTGAAAAAAAAAAAATACTTTGGATACTTGGACTTGGACGTCCATCATTTTTAATTCCTGTCTGTGGCCATAGCTGTTCAGCAGGAGAGGTGTTTGTTTGGAAATAGTAAGTTTTTCCCCCTGAATTCATGTGTCGCCCAGCAGAATGATGCAACATTAAAACTTGATTGTACAAAAATAACTGAATGATAAATACTAGAAGGAACAGGTCATTTTGACTCAACTGGGGTATTGTATGACTAGATTGTGTGACTAGTGACTAGATTTTGTTTCCTAATTATAGCAAGACAACTAATAGCAATATAACATCAATGATAACTGAGTGTTAGATACATTTCTTTACATCAGATCAATTTTCACACCACTACATTTGAAATTGTTCTTAAATTTTAGCAGAGCACAAATAACTTCTGCTGGCCGCTAAAGGAATCAGGGAGGCAGAACTGAACATCTTTTATTGACTGACTGACTAAATCAATGCTTTTAGATTGAGCTTGTGTGAGATGAGGTGTGCAGCAAACGGACTGTAGTGTCTTCAGGGTCTTTGAGTTCCTGTGGTGGTAGGAGTGTTTTCTTAAGTGTCTAGCAGTCTCTGTGTATCATTTCCTGTAATATTTTTCAAGTGTTTCTTGCACTGACAGCAGGTGGGAGAATGCCACAGAATAAAATGCTCTTGACTGACCGGTGGGTGTTCAGTATGCCTGAATACATGCTGGAGAAAGCCACTGTTGACTTTTCAATCATTTTCACTTTGTCCCACAGAGCAGAAAGTGGTTGTCAAGGGGACAAAGACAAAGAGGGGGAGGAGGAGGAGGAGGAGGAGGAGGAGGAGGAAAGAGATAGAGGAGACAGAAGCAAATTAACAGAGATGAATGCTGAGCTATAATTTAATCATAATTATCTACAAAATTTATAGAGCATAATTCATGCATTGAATTCAGCTCAAAGTGCTCTAAACACACATACATATATATAATGAATAAGAAATACATAAAAAAGAACATACAGAATATAAAAATTAACCGTCGGAGTACATTTAATGAAGTAAAAGGGTTGGGTATTAGGCAATCTATTCCTGACATGATTTCAGTGTAATCCAGAGTCCTTGTTCTAAGTAAAACATACTGTATGTATATTAAAGTTAACATGAGGCTTCAGCTGAGTGATACAGATCAGGTGGATATCTTCTTTTAGTGCAATCCCTCCACTGCAGCTCAGACAAGACATACTGTCTGGAGAACATAAAAAAGGAACGTCATACTGAAAGTGTAAACTTTGGAGGGTGCCTACATAATGTTATTAACTCAGCCTGTTGAAGCATCATACTGGCATCATACAGGTTTCAGATAAACTCTGGAATACATGGAGGGCTGTGGATTTTGTCCCCAATAAGCTAGGAAGGGAACTCTTAACAGCTAGTATGCACAGGAGGAATAATTACAGCAAGGAAAACTTGTTTCATTGTACATATGGGCATATGAATATTGTCATATGAATATGACTTGAAAAAATGTGAACATGTGAAGACCAATGCTTCATAATTAATAGGAACTGTCCAAGAATAAGAGTTGGGAGATACAAGTGTTCTATGGTTTAGATACATATTCTGTGAAACCCACATTCCCAATTTCCCCCTGAGAGGCACTAGACATATCCAGTATATTGACAAAGATCTTGATCTGAGAGTTCATGATGGGGCATAAAAAAGAATCTATGAATGTGAACTGGTCCAAGGCCAGAGCTTTTTCAGAGCTTAAGAGTTTTGTACATGAGAGAAAAATCAGTTGTTAGATACTGGAAGCCAGCGAGGCTTGGCCAAAACATGTCCCCTGTTTTTTTTGTTGTTTTTTTTCCTTTAAGTTAGCAATCTAGCAGCATCAACCAAAGTCTGTGTAGAGTTTTCTTTAGAAGGTCTGTGAATGAATAATGCATTACGATAGTCTTGTCTGCTTGAAATGAAGATTTGTTTTTCTGCATCATTACAGGTCAGAGAGGACTGACCTTTGGCAATGTTTCTCAAATGAATTGATGCCATTTTTGTAACACAGCTTATGTGGGTCAGAATCTGAAATGACCTCTAAACTCTTCAGTTTGGGTTTCACCTGGCAGACAGATTGCCTGACCTATGGGAGAGTGTAGGCTTGATTTGGGGCCAAGAAAAAGAATTTCCTTCCTGTTTTCATTTAACTTTAAACCTCTTTATATTAACTATGCTATACAGTATGTACTCCCAATACACCAGTAACATTAATAATAATAATTTCTCATATATAAATAATAATTCCCAGTATGTTAGGAGCTTGCTTTTTGTTGGTAGAAATAAATTAGCTGGCCTAGATGTCTCAATTAGTCAAGACAATTTGTTGTAGATATTTAAGAGCTTCCTGAATATAAGGTCAGAGCTTTGTCAGAGATGTTGGAGCTGACCATTAATAACCTGAGGCTTTATTACTAAGCAAAACTGAAAGCCTTCAGCCATGCTAGCCTGTGGTTGACATATCAGACTGGCTGAAAGTTACAGACATATTAAAACTTTTTACCACGTGATGGTACTAAAAGGAAAGAGAGCAGATCAACAATAATATTATCCTGTCTGGAACATTGTTGAGCCAACTCATAAACCAATCAGCTGTTGGACCCTACATCCTCTGGCAAATATGAATGTCAGTACAACTAAATAAATGAGTGATTACTGGTGATACTGTGCAGTATCTTTTGGAATAGTTATAGCTATATTTGAGTGACTTAAACAAAGAGAAGAAATCTTATAATGCAAGTGTGGAAAGAGGGCTCAGATACATTTATAGGCAGAAACTCATGGTTCAAAGCTTTCTGGTTCTCACAGGCTCTGCTTGAGGTCAGGCCTTGCCTTACTGTCTTTTTCAAGAATATATTTTGATTCTTTTTCCTTGTTATTGGTCATTTTACCCTTGGATGCACAGAACTGGGAAGGACATATTGTTTACCTGTGACCACTGAACACAGAGATACTCAGTCACTTTGAAATCCTCACAGCAAACATTGTTCTCTGGCACCCAAAAGAAGTGATTCGGGAGCCCCGCAGAAATGGAGCAGAATATACCACAGCAGCCCATGCTATTCCCCAACCTACACTTCAACTGAGAGTTGATGACCAGGGCCAACAGTGAGCTCGTGGATGTCAGCCAGAGGGGTCATACCAGTCCCAGTGTATCTATCATAGCTGCCAGGCGGGTCAGTCTGTCAGATCCCCATGGTGAGCCGCCTTTCTGGATCAGAGGGGACGCTCCACTGCCTCTCTGACCCCTGGAAACCTCAAGGGGAAACAGCAGGATCTGACACTGTTTCAGTGATCTGAACTCACAGAATATAATAAGTCAAACTGAATGAAACCCCACAAGGAGGAGGGGTGTTATCGAAGGCCAAAGACTGAGTGGAAATCACAGGGTTTGGGCAGTTTGCTGCAATCAGATTTTGAATCATTTTCTGGAATATAAGCTTGAGTCAGTTGGGTCCTTCTATGTTTTCCCTATTTAAAGAAATGACTGAAAGAATGGAAGCCCAAGTTTTACATAATTCAAAAAACAAAGGTAATATAAATGGAGATAAATACCACAAGCAGTGTAGCTGGAGAACCAAACCGACCTAGGTCTCATCCAGCACAAGTATGATCTGATGAGACTGGAAAAAGCCAAAAATATCATAAAAATTCATAAAATTGTTATGATTAAACCAAGTGAATGATTCATACACTGTTCTTAACACCATCACACAATCAGACAACAAGATTACAATGTACAGTACAGACTACAGTGGCTCCTAAATGCCATATTCAGAAATTTGAACTATTTCACCAGTGAAGGAGAGTTTTACAGAAGGGTATGTCTCCTAAATAATGGATGTTAAACCCAAGTGGCAGGAAAAGGAGTGTGTTTACCACCCACAGCAAAAACTGACAGTAGCATCTCAATTATTGTGTCGACATGTATTTCAACACTGCCTTGGTACACCAGTGCTCTAGCTCCAGACCTAGTTTTCCACTACCTGCCAGCAACTGACTGTGACATACTGTTAGAGCAATGCTGGAGTTTAGCAGGCATGCAAATACTACATGGATTCTGGCTGGGTTGTAATAATACTCCACTTTTACTCAACATTTAGCTCAAAAGTTCAATACATGCACTTGTGCAACACTGGTTTGAGAAAACTGAATCATTAAAAAAATGATGCAATGATGGGTTGTAAATACAAGGCACAAAGAAAATATGAACATATACCGTGTGCAAAATTAAACTTAGAAAGGTAGTGAACAGAGTATCAGTTGAATTACTTCTTATTATTCAGATCACTGATTAGACGTGAGACAACATGGGAATACTGAGATGATGCCTATTAAAGAGGCACTCTTTTTTCTAATTTGAGGCACTGTCACACAAAATGAAACATTTCACACAGTATGCAAATTCATGACAACTGTTTGACATATTATACTTAAAACATTTAGGCTCACATCAAAATATATCAATGCATAATAAATTCATGACTTAGATGCCTCTTGTGTCTAAGAAATATAAAAATACACTTCATGCACTATTCCTTATCAAAAATTAAAGCTAGTTTGTTCACTTATAAGACACTTTGTAACTTTGGTCTGAAAAGTGCTATACTAATACAGCTTTATCATTACAACTTTTTATACAGCACACTAGGGGCAAAGCAAGGATGAAAAAAAAACTTCTGCATATCTACAAACAAGCAAAAAAAAAAAAAAAAAAAAAAAGACAGAACACACACAGCAAAATTGGTGTCTTGAAAACCAATAAAAGTGAAAATGAGAAACTCCCAGCTGGCTCTGTCCATGGTGCTGAATGCCTGTGCATGTGAAGAGCATAAACTGACACATTCCAGTAGCCCCTGACTATAATACAGCACAAATAGCTATAAGCAGGCAAACAAGGTGCTTTACATTTTTCCCATTACAAGCACAATCTCATCAAGCATTGCACATTAATGTTATGTTCATACAATGTTTATACAGACAGTCACAGTGGCCAGTGGGCCATCAGGAAAGCCACAGAGTGAGCAGATTGAGATGACTGCCTCACCCACTGGTACCTGAAGAGGATGATCCTACATGATGGCTCCAAAGTGTTCGACAACCAAATCATAAAATTTCCCAATAGATGTCTTCCACCACAGACTTAGATATTTTGGCCAAGTGTCCAACTTTCTCTTGTGCATATACATGTTTTCTGATGTGATGCCTCTATCAACAGGATGACATCATTTGTCTGTGCCTTCCAAAACCACTGAAAAATTGGTATCAAAACAAGTTTGTTTACTTCTTTCGGGGAGCTGTGTCATCATTGTTACAATAACAACATGTGGATTTAGTTTGGGAATGACTGTGGGTTGTGGTTTTAAGAAAATCAACACTAATTGTTGGGACTTCCTCATTTTCTCCCATCACAAATAGTATGGCTACTTGAACCTGAATTTACCTCATTTTGGACCACTAGCTGAAATGGCTGCTATCATTGGAAGACTAGAAGTCTATTAACTTTTTATGGATTCATTGGTGTGAAGATAGTGTGGCTGATTCCCTTCACTGTCACAGTTTGAAGTTCCTAATTATGAGATTCCAAATTCACATTGCTTCTCTTCAGTGGACTTGAAATTATGCCTTCTTTAGCAGCCATCTCTGCGGATTAGGTGAAAAACATGACACACATGCAGTAAATGCTTGTGGTTTAATGTTTTTGTTAGAATCACACAAGCAGCCTGAAAAACAGGAGAAACCTAGCCTCCCTTGACTTCTTGGAAAAACCATCACTTCTGACTATAATCTATGTATGTAGCTTCTCGGCTCAAGCTGGGTCATTTGAGTTTCATTGGCACCCTACTGTTGTAATTCCACTGGCCATTCTACACTACTGACAGAATGTCAACATCATCAGTCTGCCTCTGCTCCCTACCTTTCACCATTTGCAAAGAAAGTGCAATCTGAGCCCATGATAGCAGCAGAGGGATGTAGGGCTGTTGCCTCCAAGGCAAAAATAGTTATGTTCCATAAACCTTGTCTGTGCTCACCTCAGCACATCACTGGTACAAATGGACCATTAAGCTAATGGAGCCAAGCAGATAAAGCACATGTTCAGGTACCGTCTTTACAAAACTCACAGGGAGCCAATTACGGCAAATCTCCCCTCACTGTGTAGAGCAGTACCTCATTCCAAGCAGCTTTGCAGAGGCAGACCAAAAAGCCCAAGCCATAATTAACACAAGCAACCGGCAAACAACCTTCATTTTCGAAATTGTCAAAACACTAGCTAGTTGTTGTTTAAGATTTGTGCATGTGGAACAGATTGCACCTTTAGTGGCAGCCTGAGAAACATTCCAGACATTCGGGCAATGATACAGAAACATTTGGAAACCCTCAGACTCACTTTGATTTTTCATTTAGACTTTCAGTGCACCTAAAAGTCGAGATAAAACTTGACTTTTTCATTTTAGTTGTATTTACTCAAGGTTTATAAGCCAGCCAGGGCGTATAAACAAAAGTCACAGAGGCTCAAAAGTAGGTTTCTTATTGAAGAGAGCTCCTGTTATCAGAGGTCAACAGCTCGATTCCAATATCTGCTTTTAGCCCTAAGCAATGAACCCTCTCAGACTTAAAATAACATTGCATGCACAATCAGCATATAAGTCTGAGTGATAGAGGATTTGATGGAATTCATAGGGTCCTACTTGAGATGATGTGAAAGTGCTGTGCAGCACCAGTAAAGAGGGCTTGTTTCCCTCCATCTACATACCCAGATTAGTCTTTACTCATCAGAGATTTTTTGATTGCTTCACTGATTGAATGATCTAAGTCCCCTTTCACATGGTGCTCCACCAGTATGGACTTAAAAGACACTAAACAATAGTACCAGGATAATGTCTGTGGACCGTTTAATCTCAAACACTCTCTCAGACACGTAGCAGCACTGGCAATTGACAGAGCAACTCTGACTTCAGATCAGTCACTTCATCTCAGCATCAGCATGTCAATACAATCAACCAGTGAGTGCACAGTGAAGTGACAGTGCCAGTCTTGTTCTTTCCATTTAATTAGTGATAATCGATTCCCTCTGACTCAACAAAAGCATCTCTAAATTAGAAGACTTGATAAAATTCCATGTGCAGAATATCAACACATGGTATGATGTGAGAGTGTGGAATACAACATATGTTCATGACAGGATAATAATAATGACTAAAACAGAAATCCTTCAGCTGACAGATGTCAAGTCATGTTCCTCACTCATGTTTTTCAGGCATTATTGTAAATCAATAGAGCCATCTACACAGGCTGCATCATGTCTTGTCCTTTATGCACATGTGCACAACCAGAACCACCCTTTTAGGCTTCAAATCTATTTTTCTTCATTTTGTAAACGTACCAACAGTGATTGTTCATTGAGCTCTGAGAGCTGCCAAAATGTGGGTGACAACACAGCAGCGCCAGCACCAGCTGAATACAGGGACAGACAGGGGCATAAAAAAGCCCAGCACAACCGGCACATGAACACAGTGTGCGCCCTGGCAGGATGCCTCAATACCCTAATTTTACCTAACAATACTACACAAACCAAATATATAAATGTAGTAGTATCACAAATATTACAATGTCACAAATACCAATGATCTCATGTTGATTGCTTGTTACTTGATTTTCCCAACTCACCACTTGCCCTCTACTACTTTAGGGAACATCCTTAGATCTCTGTCCCACTCGGGCAGCCTAGCTCCCCTGGTCTTCTCCTGCTGCTGCTATCACTGCTGCTGGCACAGCTACCAACAAATAACTGCATTCATTTCTCTTTTCAGTGCCTGCACTTATTTTCACAAAGTTTCTCCCGCCCACACTTTTCTGTGCATTTTCTCCCCATGTTGTGAACTGCACAGTGTTCCTGATTCTTCCTCGGGTCCAGCATACAATGAAATATTTATTATTCCAAAAACTAAAAAAATTAAAAAGTAAAAACAAATAACAATCACTGTACTATTTAACTCAATGGTTTGAAGACCATTTTCCATAGAATATGCATTCAAATGTCACCCTAACAATATATGTTGCACCTGTTTGCTATTGTACAAAACAGGTACAGTAACATTTAATGATCAAAAATATGGAGGAAATAAAATATAAGGCAGATGCACAATGACTCAAAAATATACATAATGTGATTGAGCATAATGAAGCTATTAGTCAGGTAAAGGTAATATCAGTAGAAATGCTTGTCATTACCCAGATAGACACAGACACTGATTAGTATTTAAGTCTGCTGCTGCCCACCAGTCAGTCTGTGGTCCCTGCCTCAGCTCAGCAGGTCTGATGGCCCTTGACTGTGTTCGGTCCAGTGATAGTTCTGTGCTCTGACAAAATGCCCAAATTATCAGTCTGCCTCTGCCTGAATGAAAATTGTGCACACACTGAACATCCCTCTTTCCTAGGAATTATGTTTATATACAACTAATTTTCTTATACCCTCAGGAAATCTTGTTAATTAAAGTATCTGGAAAGTCACAGTTTGTTTTGTTATTTTAATGGTCTGACATATGCCATTTGTTTCATACAAGATATTTATTTAATAAAGAAAAAAAGAGAGAGATTGCATCGAGAAACAGCTGAAAGCTTGTCCCACAGCTATTTGGATGACATATGGCAGTGATGGTGGATGCTTCTGTCATGTCTTCAATGATGTTTGAAGTTTAATAAACACATTTATGGTCAGAAGGAGACGACTCTTTTTTGACTCGGTTGCCTGTCCTCTCTAAAAGCTCTGACATTACTAGTATCTTGTTATTTTGACTTCTTTAGATACTATAATAGGCTTTTTCTCCAGTGCTGCATTTTTGATCTGGTAAACACTGATGATAACTGAAGGCAGAGAGGGATATTTTAGTTGCTTGCATTAAACATGACTCATACTTTTTTTTTCTGTATTTGTGGTAATAACTCAAATGTGTGCTGTTGCTGTCCCTCAGCTTGTAAATTCTGCATCTGTTTTATCACCCCTCTGAGTCCCCTCTGCAAATTTACAAGAAGATGGGACTTGTGAGATGAGGACTATCTACCTCTGTAGGGTCTGTTTCCTATCTGTCCCTCAGGAAGCCATTACTGTGAACTTGCTCTGTTTATAGGGAGAGAGTGTGCATATGAACGCAGCTGAGCTTGCTGGGAAGGACCATGGTGAAATATTGTTTGTCTGCTCTCCCAAGATAAAGACCAAATTTTCAAATTCATGGTTTTTACTCCTCTAAGGAGCACCTTGCTTTACAGTGGCTGTCTGCATACCTGTCACATGACCACAAGGAATTGTGGGGGTAATTTAGAATATAAAGGATAAGGAAAGCAAAGAAAGTGTGAACCTGAACGTGTTAACATCTCGGTCTCTTCAGTCTCTGTGAATAACAATCAAAACTAAGATTAAAACGGAAATATTATTGTTCTAGCCACAGGGTAGAAAACCAGCTCCCATCAGCCACTGGAGCTCTACACTTCAATTTTTCTTCTCAGTGGTCCTTTATCAAAGTAATGTGGCAGTATTACTTGCTTTGTTTGCTCATTACATAAACACAGAGGCAGTCATTACAGAAAAAAGGCTTTCATTTTTGAACATTACCCGACAACAGAAAAGATTGCTGGCACACATTTCTTTAAAATAAAACAACTCAAGTTGTGAACTGCATTAACACCTTTCCCCAAACCATGCGCACATTAAAATTCACACTTTCCCCGGTGCAATTAAGCATTGGAATAAACACACTTTTCTAAACCTTTACTCTCTCTTGCCAAAAATGAAACACCACCACATCATAGTTTCACATGCACAGGCCACAAGATAACACACCGTAATGGGGGTTTTTATGCCATCAAGTCACGGACATCTCTCCCTTTTGAAAAACATCCAGCAACACATGATTTAAATGGAGCACTCAACATTTTGGTATTCATCTCTGTGCTTACAAACAATATTACAGCATATTTAGACATACTGTTCTGGCAGTTTCTTCAGTCATTCAATTTTTATTTTTATTTAAAAGGGCACTTTAAAAGTTGCTTCATGTGAGACAGGTTTAGTGTGCTGTTAGGTCTCTTGCAGGGTTAAAAACCAGAACTGGACGACTGGCTGCTGTGTGAATTTCCTCCAAGCGCTCCACTTGCCTCCTACACACAGAAGAAACTTTGGAAAGCCACTGCCAATTCAACTTTTTTCCAAGAAAATAATTCTAATGTGTGTTTGTTAAAATCTTTCAGCATGTGTCACCGCCATTTGCAATTTCTTTTAATCTGTTGCAACTGTGAGCGGCTACTGTTCCTTAATGCACTGCATCATCATCACACTCAACAGCCAAACCTTTGCATGTGATTTTTGGTTGTGCTTAAGTTTGTCACTTCTCTTGTGACACAGCTTATGTGTGTGAATAGTTGTCTGTCTATGTGTCAGCCCTGTGATAGATCAGCAGCATGTACAGGGTGACCCCAGACTATTGCCCCATGTAACCTGGGATAGGCTCCAGCCCCTCCCTTTTGAAGAGCACTTGGAGCTCTGCTTGTTATCACACATTAGCCCACTTGACCACTCGCTGCAGGAGATCACACTGCTCTTAATGTGATCAGCTGTTGCTGAAATACTCGCAGAAAAAACACAAACAGCTGCACCAGCTCTGATGCTATTTTCATCTTCAATAATACATACATGTAAATATTATAGGCAGATAGATACTCATCACTGTTGTGTTGTTAGAAAAGATTATCTTAAATAGAAACGCAACGCCAAAGGTCTTGGCACAGCTTGTTCATCATTAGAAAGCCAATCTGGCATTTTTAAGTAAAGGATCATCAGTAAAGCATGCTAAGCTGTCAGCTCTCTTTGAGCGACATTGCAATGTGCTACATTTCAGATCAATATGACTGTGAGAATGATGAAGGGAAGGTCAACATGAACAAATCTGGCTGTTCTGAATTGTAGATACAATTTTCAAAACCTGACCTTCGAGAGTGATCTCTGCTAATGATGCTAACGACACCCTCTGATGTCCTCCTGCATTGTCTGAGTCTCTTCTCTCCGCCTTGCTAATCACATCGTCACCAAACTTTTTTTTTTTCTTTTTATCTATTTTTTGACAATTGATAGATGAAAGATGTGAAGGTCACTTATCATAGTGGTGACTGGCTAATGCTATCTGCTCCTGGCAGCAGGTTTTAATCATCCTCTTATGGATAAAGCTAGTGGTACATTATCCAATACTGCACATCTTGCAGAGTAGGGAATGTTATTAAAAAGTTGCAAAGCTGGTAGATTGTGAGACTTGCTAGCTGCAGAGGAGCTCTCGGTTTCAATCTCATAGTGCCGCATATCTTAGAGTACAATGAGAGCAGTGTATCATCAGAGCTGAAACTCCAATAACCTACAAAATCAGCCAGGCTTCAGAGCTCATATATCATATCATATCATATCATATAACACACCGAACCTGAGCTTAGCACTGAAAGTTAAATCACCTGAGGACAAAACGTAATAGCATTTTAGCAAGAAACAGCAATCCTACAGTCCTGGTAAACAGTGAGGCAAATTCTGCTGGAACACTGCTGTAATTGCTGTGCTCGCTTTTAGTCATTCATTGGATTGGAGGTAGGTTTTGACTCTGACATATATTGTCTGAAGCTGTGGGACCACAGGGCTAATACAGGAATGTTATGCTATTCCATGTCTTATAATTGGTTCATAAAAGAGAAATATCGTAAATCCCTAGTGTCTCGTGCACACAACATGTGGAGGCCAATCCTGACTCACTGGGATTTTCAGGTGGAAACATACAAATCAGAAGTCAAATAGCAAAAGTTAAGGAGGAAAAGAAAAGACATAAACAGAACATGCACATAGTTAAAAGAAAATGCAGCTTACAGCAAACAAAATGAAAATTAATGACAACCAGCATGCACCCCCACTTGTGTTACCCTGGAAGTACGGGGAAGAAAATACATTTTATTATTAAAAAAATTATACCTCATGCCACAAATGAGCATGGAAACCAGGGCTATACATCATGACTCAGGCAACCTATTATACTGTAAATACTGTAGAGTTCCACATTGCCCCTGTTAAGGGTTTTTTAATGCTCTAATGTGCTATGCTCCTGTGTGTTACTGGTTTCATTTTGCAGTTGTAGGCAGTTGCTAAACTCAAATGCTGTGTTTATGTTTATTCAAAGAGTAAAAACCTCTCCACTTGTCAAAATACTAAAGAGCAATCAAGAGAAGTTTATTTCCTCATGGAATGTAGCTGAGTGGCTTGAAAAAATGACATAACTGAAGTTCCCACATAAACAAGCAGAAGAGAAAAGAAGAGAAGAGAAACAGATTTATGTCAGTAAAACTCAAACAGGGCCAGTGTATTGTCAGCTGTAGCATAAACACATTCACACTTTTGCTCATTTGGTAATTTCCTAGGCTCCAAACAAACCTGCTTTGGGTGGGTGGAGTGCGATAACTGAGGTTGTGTTTATGCAGATCGGCCGGCGCGGTGCAACTGTGGGGCTCATTTTGGCATGAGATTACGCTTACGGTTAGACCACCTGTCATCACCAACGCAAAAGCAAAAGGCTTAAAAGTACGGTGGCCCTGAGAGTTCAACACACTGCAACTTAAGAATACATATGTAGATAGAAATAGCACAAAACACACATGCATAGCATTTAGATAAACTGCTGCGGTTAGAAAATACAAACAAATACAGAAACACTGCAAAAAGAAAAACACAATAAAATACTGAAATAATCTGCAAATACAGAAAACATAACCAAAAAATGAGAAGCAAATATGCAAATATAGGATTTGCTGTAATAAATGACAACAAAATATAGGCTTACCTTTGTGTGTTAAATATTACATATTAGAATATTAAATGGTTTATACTTAGTGCAGGACTCACAAATAAATATTAAAGTGATATTCACTCACTGAGCCAGCATGTCACTGTCCCAGGCCCCTGGCTCCCCCAGTCGTATTTGCTAAACAAAAGTAATGAGAGACACAAGTGCAGACACTTACAATTTGCTGCTCGCACAAATCAACACTGAAGATGAAGACCTGCATTCATGACTAGTGCCACTAAATGATGCAGCAGAACAGGATCAAGCTTTACCAAACAAACACATGGCAATCAAGGGTCACCTTGGGCCCTGTGATTTATGCATCCAGTAATGTGCCTGACAGAAAGTCCTCTAAATTGAGAAGAATCTGGCTTTAAATCTATGCATCTGTCCATCTATCTGTCTGTCTCTCGAACCATGATTCCTAAAAATTGTGTAAACATGTCTTTATACTACTAAAGCATTTGTTTATACAATACATTGTGTGGATAAATGCGATTTTGATTAAATGTTATAACCTTAAATAAACCTGTTCTGTGTCAGTGTCACGCCTCATGAGAGTTATGTTTGCCTATTCCTAGTGTTTCAGTCATTGTTTTACTTTCAAAGTCTCCCCTCTTGTCTCATTTCAGATACTTTACTTCCTGCCTTTGTGTGTTTCCCACCTATGTGATTACCTGCTTCTCCCTAATGTGTTTCAACTGTATCTCCCCCAGTATATAGTCTCTGTTTGTCTTGGTTGTATCAAAGAGATGCATACCAATACACCAAAAGAAACAGGACAACAATACAAAATAACATATTAGAAGAACAAAAGAACAAAGAAAAAAGTATTCAGTATTGATTGTGGTGTGCCAGACTCAAAAATGATAGTTAGGATTAATATTTGCATGTATCCTCAGGCTCAGTGTTAAATCTGGGAACAGCTTCAATGAATGAGACACTAAGTTCCCTCAAAGGCACCATTTGTGAGATTTTTTGATTGGATCTTAAATAGTAATTGGCAATTTGCACCACTCTTCCTTACCAAATGAATTATTTTACAATGTATTTTTAACAGAAGTTAAGAGCTGTAATACAGCACCTCTCTGACTCACACACACATACACACATGCCCACTCTTCTCCATCACTTATGGTCCAGGGTTTCTGTGTTTCCCTAAAAAGTCACAGTGTAATTCTCAGTGGCTATGGTCTAAATCCATCACTGGTAGATTTTACTTTAACTGCGGCTGCTGAGGTTGGATTGTTTCATTCTGCAGTGCTGTGGGCAAACTTTATGTAGTGTGGTGAGGAATTGCAACAGTACAACTTATTTTTCTATCAGTGACCATTAGCATCTCACTGTTCAATGACTATGCAAGGGGGAGTTTTAAAACAGTCTCAAGCCGTTACTAAAAGTACTAACCAATCACCTGATCCAAAATGTGGGAAATGCAGAGAAAATATCCAGGGAAGAAAACCGTGGTTTACATGCCAGACAAATAGCTATGTCCTGTCAGTTCTCTTGCTGCAAGCATGAATCTCAGGCTGGTGAGGATTGAGACCGCACTGTGGAATTTTAAACAGTAACTGAACAAGATAATCACACTTCACTTTTTGAGATTGCTCTTTTTCAAGACACTGCGAAGCGGCTGGAGGAGGGCTATGCAATCTGTTATAATGCTTAAAGCTTTAGAAGGCAAATTTGCATTTTGGTGGAAAAAGTAATACTGAAAATTTTCCCAGGGCTCGGGGAACACTTTGGTCGAGAGCGAGATGTTTGAACCATTGCTACACAGAGAGTCATTTAATTAGCTATGAAAAATCATGGACCCTAGAGACTGAACTCTTATGATCTTGGTGACTTTTTGACTTTTCTTAAGATCGGTCAAAGTTTAATCTTTCCCAGCTGTGGAAGAAGTCAGATCTTTTATTTAAGTAAAAATAGAAATGTCAGAGTGTAGAAATACTATTATCTATAATAATAAATGATAATTTATTTTTTGACTATATTGTTAATCTGAATATGCAAAGCAACAAGTGACTAAAGTTATCAAGTAAATGTAGTATAGTGCAGTAAAAACTAGAATATTTTCCTCAGAACCGTGTCAAGTATAAGTGTAAGTCAGTAATAAAAAATAGTAAAAGTGTAGAGTATTTGAGTAAATGTACTTTCCACCACTGATCTTCACCACCAATAAGTTTTTCCATGACATTTGCTGTCAGTATTTGTCACGTAGTGAAAGAACCCTGATAATTTTGATTGATTCCTTGCTCAGTGGCACCATCTGGCTAAAACATATGCATAGACAACAAAGATTTGCATTAGTTATCACATTAATGTGGCCCAGAGGATAAACCTCTTGCATTTCCCATTTGGAAATGCCAAACAGTCCTTCACATTCATGCTCCCAAGGTGATAAATGAGGGGTATGAATACTTTCTGAAGCCACTGTATGTACTCATAATATTTTGGTCCTAAGAAATCATACATTTGAGGTTTGTGATGCCACAACTATACCAAAGGAATGAGAGGTGGGATCATGGTGACTTCATCAACACATTTTGAACTGAGTTCAAAACCTTCATTTCCTTAGTTCCTGTCCATAAACGCACTAGAATTTAATTAATGTAGTGGTGAATCCATGGTGTCATAGCAGAGATGGGGTTTCATTGTGTGAATATTCATGATTCTGACTGAAAGAGCAGCTACATAAAACTCTGCCCTGTGTAGTTTCATGGCTAAAACTGAGTTTATGCACACACACACACACACACATATATATATATATATATACATGGGAATTTAACAGAACTCTTCCAGTAATCATTTTCTCCTTTGTGTTGCTGCTTTGTGCAGCCTCCACTGATGGTCAAGTATGATTGTTGCCATTCATCATTTTCCACCTGCCTGGGCCTGAGCAACATTCATCACTTCCCACCTGCCTGAGCAGAGCTGGGCTACAGAATCACAGAGCCCAAGCAGGAAACAAAAAAATCACAGTGATTGAACGTCAAGGGAAGCAGATGTCAAACTGGTATTTGCCCTGAATGACACGCAGACCCCTCACTTTCTCCTGTCACTTTAAACTATTAAATGACCTTCAAAATAGAAACGCTACACCATGACTGCTGTGCTGTCACATTCTGATGGTGAATGCTGACAGATGAGCAGTGAGGTACTGAGGCCTTTACAAAACACTCAGATCATTAAGGTGTTTTTCATCTGTATTTATTTTAAACATTTTTGCTGATACATTCAGAATGAATATGATCAATTTGGGAGATAAGTTTATGTTAAACCATTACCTAATTATGTTAATGTATATTTATAGTTGCAGATTAATCACATATAAATATAATTTCTAGAAGACAGTGTTAAATAAAAGATCCTATATAAACTAGAACAGGACCAAGAAACCAAGAAAAATTCCAATCATGATAGAATCAGTTTTTAATCTGTTTCACTTATCACCAGCACGAGCTGACCTCAACCCACACCTCACAGGCCTTGTCTAGTTAGGCAGAGATATAATAAGGAAATGCCTGGACACTCAGAGATACTGCAAAGTTTTGCTGTCACTGTCCAATTAAATCAGAGCAGATAAGTAGGATATGTGACCCATGCAAATGAGAAGAAAAAGCAATTTTGCCAGATCCTTGACATCCTTGATATAAGCAAGGTGACCACTGCCCTCCGTCTAATTGTCTTTCATTCATGTATGTAAATCAGATGAGTTGGACTTTAATCCCCTTTTCCCATACTTTTTGTTCTGCACACAGTAATTTCCAGCCATGTAACCACCATCACATTGTAGACTATTCAGTATTCCCCACTGTGATGACCTGTCTCTGCTGTTATCATGACACTTGTGATGTGATATAGCTGCCCTGCTGTCACTGATCTTCAGCCCTTCAGAGTAATGATGATGATATATGGGTGTTTGTGCAATGGGGTCCTCTAAAGTCTGTGAACTATGCTCCTCAGTCTCTGTCCATCTTGTTGTTATTTAACAACACCTCAGAGAGATTGTGTGCTTGTTGGACAGGAGGTCACTGCTGTGATCTTAACTACAACAGAGGACCATGGATGGATTACGAGAAAATGTGCCTCTTGGTATAGACAAGTAAAACCCCCACCAACCCCTCCTATGAGCACTTTATTAGGAACACCTGTACACTTGCCAGTGCAAAGCATAAAATCATGCAGGCACAGGCCAGGAGCTTCAGGTATTGTTGGCTTAGAAACATCAGAATGGGAAAAATGTGATCTCAGTGACTTTGACCTTGACATGATTGTTGTGTGAACATGTGTGTCTGACAGGCTGGGATTTTCATGCACAACAGTCTCCTGAGTTTATTCAGAGTGATGCGAAAAACAAAAACATCTAGTGAGCAGCAGTTCTGCAAATAGGAACGTCTCGTTGATGAGAAAGGTCAGAGGAGAATGACCAGACTGGCTGAAGCTGACAGAAAAGGCTACTGTAACACAGATAACCACTCTTTACAACTGCGGGGAGCAGAAACGCATCTCAGAATGCACAACACGTCCAGAACAGAAATCTGAGGCTGCAGTGGGCTCACCGAAACTGGACAGCTGAAATCTGGAAAAACGCAGCCGGTCTGATGAATCTGGATTTCTGCTGAAGTACACAGATGGTAGGGTCAGAATTTGACATCAACAGCATGAATCAATGAACCTAGCCTGCCTTGTGTCAACAGTCCAGGTGTGGGAAATGGTTTCTTGGCACACTTTGGGCCCTTTTATACCAATCAATCATGCTTTGAATGCCATAGTGCATCTGAGTATTGTTGCTGACCATGTGTATCATCACCATAAAGGCTACTTCCAGCATAATAATGCACCGTGTCACAAAGTAAAAGTCGCCTCAAACTGGTTTCATGAACATGACAGTGAGTTCAGTGGCCTCCCCAGTCACCACATCTGAATCCAACAGAACACCTTTGGGACATGGTAGAATGGGATATTCACAGCATGAATGTGGTTACAGCCACTCCCTGTCTGTCTGCAGTCTCTCTCTCTCTCTCTCTCTAGCTCTCTGCATTCCACAGTCACATACACATTTCACTCCTCACTCATCCATATATTTTATTATATTTAACTACTGATGCTGCACTCATCATACGTTTTGTAAATTGTTTTGTTGTTTCATTTCCATCAAACCAAATAAGTGGCACCTCAACCTGACATGTCTCCCCTCATTGTCACATTCATTGAGCCAGTTTGTGCCAATGTGCTGACAAACCTGCAGAAATTATGTGATGCAATCATGTCAACATGGGCTAGAATCTCAAAGGAATGTTTTCAACATCATGTGGAATCCATGCCACGAAGAACTGACGCTGTTATGAGACCAAAGGGAGGCCGTGCTCAGTATGGTGTTCCTAATAAAATGTTGTAAGGTTTTGGGGGAACATCATAGTTCAGGTTAAAATCCCTGCCTCATTAGGAAAGCTGTGTCATCATGGTTACAGTAACAATCGTGTAGTTAAGGTTTAGGGACAATTATGATTTTTTTTTGTCCTTTTGCAACTCTTTGTGATCTCTGAACTCTATGACTTCCAAATAGGAAATATTAATGGTCACTTCATGCAGAGGCTCTCAAACCCCCGGGCCTGTGCCGGGTAGGCCTGTTCTGTAATCCATCCATGCAGAGGACAGATTGAACGATATTTGTTCTGTGGAAATGGGAGAAACTAAAAAGCTTTTTTTCTTTTTTCCTTGTTTGAGATGAACTGTGCCTCGCCTGGAAAGTGGACGAGCAGGCGGCGGCGGCAGGAGGCAGTGACAAACAGCTGCAGTCAAGACAGACAGTCTCCAACAGCCCTCACAGCCTGAGCAGGAAGTCAAAGAAATATTTACATTCCCTTAGCTGATCACAATATAATAAAATGTTATCAGATTGGTCTATTCAGCTTGTACTCAGTCTCCAATAGTTATTGTAATTGAAATAACCAGATTTCAGATGGAACTATTTTAAAGCTTTAGATACTAGTTACTTTGCAGATTCAGATTGCTACAAAAATATCATCAGCAAATAAATGATTACTAATAATGTATTACTATAGGTTCAACTACCCAGCAGTGCATAATGTTGTTAAGATTAGACTGTCTGTAGTCTGTGAGAACTATCTGTAATACAAGCTAAATGTTTTCAGTCTCTCTGACTGATAAATGGATACTGTCCTACTTTTTAAAAAAGAGCCCATAGGTCATCTTTGCAAGCAGCTTATTACAACCCATACTTATGTTTGTTTGCATTGCAACCTCTAGTGACCATAGTAATTATAATGGTAGGAAAGGAGGAAGTCAGGCGACATGGTATAAAGCACAACAAAGTCCATGTCAGGATGAGGAGGAGGGGTGGGGTAAATGGATGTGTCGAAAAAAAAACATAGGACTGTACATCAGTTTCACACAGGAAACAAATAGCAGTCTCCTGTGTGAAACTGATGGTCAGTGTCGTTTCTTTTATCCGTGATTGTTCCAGAACCTTACCCATGTGTTTATTATTGGAACCATGATGATGATGGTCTAGTACACCTGCCACTGGTACGCTTCTATGGGTCACACTGGAGACTTAAGTTGCAGGACTAGTTGATTAATAGTCACCACACAATTTTATACTAGTGTGAAATACAAATAATAAAATCAAAATCACTCTTTGAATTTCTCCAACTGAAATTAAAGTTTTTTTATGTTGTTGATCTAATCCAGTCAGCGAGATCAGGGGAGGGCCACGTGCCTGTAGCACCTACAGCCGCATAGATCTTGTGACGACAGAGCAACTAAGGGGTCATGCATTGTGTGATGATCACCTATGATTGATTCTGTGCAGGCCTGGCTCCTCTCAAACAAATCTATTTACACCTTTGCTTCTCCTACTGTGATGTGTTAAATTGTCTTCTGTGAAAATGGTCTATTGGATATTCATTCAATATCTGCCACACCAAGCAGCAACAGAATGGTAAACACACTGGCAACAACATGGCGAGGATAAGCAGCAACAAATTTATCAATCAATAACATTTAGTTAAGGTGACCATAGTTAAAAAGTAAACATATTTACACTGGCAACTGGTACTGTATCAGCCGTGATGGTGATTGTGAAGATGAAAACCCTGACCTCAGTGCCTTTGCTTTACACTGCACTATATAAACCTCACATAACTGAACTGCATTGGAACTGGATGTTGTCACCAATCATAAATCACTAATGTCACAGTTGCACTCGACCAGAGGATTGGAATTGAATCACATGACTGGAACGTGAGTCTGATGAAGCTGAGGACTGTGTGAATGTAGATGATTTAGAAGTTTTGCTTGATTCTACTGCCTGATATTTCATTCTTAATTGTCTCCGTGTGGCACCAGTTAGCTTTGAATTTAATGCAATGTAAAGTAAGATTAGACCTTATAAACTCTGTCATCAATAGTTTATAATTATTACAGCTGTAACAGATCTGAAATAGCTTGATTGCGTTGCTTTAGAATTTAATTCACATACTCATTTGTTGTTATTTCCTCTTACAGTATTTCTGTGATCACATTTATTGACATGAGCATGCTCTCTGAGTAAGGTCCTGTCCAAGAGTGGAAAAGCCAGTGGTAGTGGAAAATGCATTTTGGTACCCATTTTGATATGAAATTGCCCTTGTGGTCAAACAAGCTCTTATAGCAGCATGTATTGAATCAGTACCTGAAAAAGGGGCACTAAAGCCACACTAAATCTGGCTTTCACTGAGTAGTTGTGTGATAACCTTGACTCATGAATGTATCAATCATCCGTGGCAGAGATGTTGAGCATGAAGAGCCATTACACAACAAACCAGAGTGATGATGCTTCTATACGTACAGCCTTGTACTTTCCAAAGCCTTTTCTTTGTCTGAGCTTCAGGGCTTTGCAAATAGATTGACTGCTGAGGCTGCTGCTGACAGACCCAGCTACATTCTCCCTGCAGGAGGTGGGAAAGCACAGAAGAAGTAATGTGACACCCTCCTCTGGCTGCTAGAAGATGCCTGGAACAGCAGAGACTTTTTCATCTGTTACTCTGCAACCAATAACAAGTCCCTGCAGCCTCTCCTGTCCCAATATGTGTGTCAGTTTCACACTTTGATCATTTCTCATGTTCGTCCATCCTTTTGAACAGTAACTAATTGTTTTTTGCTTCTGTGGGCTATCCAGGTGGCATGTTGTTTCTTGGATTCCACTCAGTAGTATCCAGATTTATGCACTCATCAACCCAACAAAAGCTGGATCTCTGTCATATGATGGTCACTTGAATAATTTAGCCCTTTAAAAGACAATAGCAGCCAAGCAGAGTGGTCCATTCAATCGAATTCAAAACACTTTATTCATCCCTTAAGGGACAATTTGAGGCAACTACAATTGCAAACACAAAATCAGCCAAACAAGTCATTAATGTGTAGAAAGACAATTTGAAAATACAAAATATGTGGGTTAATGGGGTGGTCAAGAGTACACCCAACATATTAATAATTGTGCTTTGTCTGCTCCTGTTGGGCTCATTAATCTCTTTTTAAAAGTGTCCACTAACTTTCTCACAGCTTCTGATAAAACATGTGGTATTCAGCTTTCCCAGACACAACTGACAAGCTCATAATCTAGATTTGATATTTTCTAATTCTTATTTATTTTTATTTCTAAATTTGTGTGTGTGTGTGTTTGTACTGTACATACTGAATCATTGTTTGTGCTTTTGCCGTTCATCCATGGATTAAAAAAAAAAAAAAAATGTTAAGCCGCATTTTATATCACACAGTTATTCTGCGCAGTCCTTTTACTTACACAAACTAAGAAAATCTTTGAGAGTCTAATTAAGGCCTTAACATTTCATTGTGTAAAATGTCTCCTTGGTCTTTGTCAGTTTTCATTTTCTGAAAAAACTGATGAAAATAAAATCTTTATCAGCTATGCAGGGCTGTATGGATGCAGCCTGCTATATATAGAGGGATAGGTTGGATTTACTTTGTTTCATAATGCATACAAAGGCTCATTATGGCTTAACTCTAGGTTCAATATAAGCTACATATAATGATAATAGTGCCTCGTTTCACTTTTCACAACTTACTTTTGTGTCATGTTGATTTGTTACCCAACTGCAAATGGATGTTTTTTAGCTGATCAAAACAGACTTTTTACCACTTTCTCCTTTTTTAACAATTTCTTTCTTTCCTTCCTTGTGTCTTTCTTTCCCTCTTTTTTTATGTCACATCCTCCCATAGGGGGATGTGTAAATGTTAAACAGTGTTAACGTGTGCCATGTTGCTCCTCAGGTTCTGCGGGCCTCAGCTGCACCTCCTCCCTGCTCACGCTGGCTGATGAATACCTACTGAGAATGTCCTCCCAAGAGAAATGACAACAGCTGTCATTTCAGCAAATCCAAAGAGCATATGATTGCATTTGACGGACAAAGACTCTAGCTGCTGCAGGAATTTTGACTCCTGTTAGGGTGGCTGGATCAGACTTTGTCACAGGAGACCACCGTTGATTACCCATTTCCTACAGACTCATTGGTTTCCTTTGACCATGACCACGACTTTTCCCTAACCTTGACCAAGCCCTTATTATTGTAACAATGATGATGAAGGTTCCTCAGCCTTAGCAAAGTGGTCATTTTAACCTAAACCAGGACATTTCTCCACTTTAACAGAGTACTTATTTCAACCAAAACCATGTTTTTTCCCCTAAACCTATAAGCAAGTGGTTTTAGTGCTAAAACCAAACCAGCCCACCAAACCAGAGTTATCACATCATAAAACAGATGAGAAATGATTTTGTACTGTTGATAAGGGCACAGATCAAAAAGGTTATGTGTGTCATTCTGGAGAAATAAACAATGTATTTTCTCATTCAATTTAGAGGACTTGTTGGACTTGCAGGCAATCACAGACAATCTGGGGGTATATAAAGGCTGAGGAGCTGTTCCTCTGGGTCAGTTGGCTATTTTCTGCTGCCTGTTTATACCTCAAGTATTCACTTGTTGTGAGTATTTATAGTATGTATTATGAGCTAATGTTAATAGTCTTGAACTCCTTTGTACATTTCAGTAAATCAGTAAAATAATTCAAATTAAGCCTATCTTTCTCATTGCAAGAATGAATGTAGAGGAGAACCACCATTTCATTTTTATCTGTCTGTTGTACTGCTTTTTTCTGTAATTAGGGAGTTAAGAAACTGTAATTCATTTTCAGGTAGTTTGTTTATTATTGTGGTTTTATATTAAGCAAAGTCTTGTTAGTTTGTTAATTTGGCCACAGGCTCTCTTTGAAGTTCAAATTTTGGTTCCAGATTTGGCAGTGATAGAAACAGAAAATATACAGACTGCCTCCTCATATTCTTCATATCATTTTATGTTGCCCCTCTCTCCCCTGGACCAACCCAAGGTCTTCTTTCCTTCTGTCCCCCTTCTTTCTTTATGTAAGTCTTTTCTTTCTTTCTTTCCTTTCTAAGAAGGAACCAAAAAGGTACAAATCATACAAGAGGAAAATGGGCCTATACAGAGCTACCAAAGCAAAATTGATTACATGATCACATTACATTCAAGCCTTTCCTTGAATGAAAAGCAGTCTCATACAAATTAGAGCAATGTGTGGCTGTAGTGGTGACAGCATAGCAGCCATTTTAATTACGAGCATATAAGACAGAAACTTTAAACAAGACTTTTGAAAGGTCTATTCTACAACATGTTTGGTCTTTGAATAATTCAAAACACACTTAGACTCAGTATTTTGCTCTGTCAGAAAAAAAATGAACCACCGGATTCTTTCCCTTTGTGGATAAATTAAAAGACTGCAGCCTGATCACTACATTGCCACTTGCACAATAATTATTCTCTTTGAGTCTGTAAACAAAGTCATTAGTGGGGTTGTTGTAAACTTCTGTAGTCTCTGTAATAGGGCCACTGATTACTTGTTTTGGTGTTAGCAAAGACATCAGCCTTGGAAGAATATTGGCATTAGTGCTGGATAGAACCAGACCTGATCAATTCTCCGTTAATGATCTCTCCACCCCTCTCTTCTCCTCTTCTTTCTTCATCCCTTTCTGCTGTCTGCTGAGCTTGCTCTTCTGCATCTTTGCAGGAAATGAGGACTGAGAATGGAGAAGTGTCACACCGGTTCATTCATGAACCTTTAAAGGTCACATTGTATCTTGGCGCAACAGACCATTAAACACTAGGGTTGTATTGTACTTTTCTACTTGTTGTGTCAGGTTGGTCTACTAGGGAAGAAGGCATTATGTATTATATTTTACTGAGTGATGATCATTTGAAACAGCATTTGCGATGAATAATGTACCCTCTCAAATTCATGATACAAAGCATAACCCCACTGCCTTTTTATCCAGGGGTATTGTTTTTCATATGTTGACTGGTTATTTTCTGTGAGAAATGAAAACCTAGTAGTCCTGCTCTTTCTCTCTGACAACGCACACACAAAGAAGCAGGTGTAAGCTATGACTATGAAATCACTGCACTGCATACTTACTATTCATGGTGTCAAGAGTTTAATAAAATCTCAGCTACGCTTTAACTACAAGGTTTGAGGGTTTTTTTCCCATTAGTTTTGTTATCAGCTCAATTTTTTTCGTACCTGTCTCACCATATCTTACATGTATATGTGGCACAATAGCTGTTTGCACACCCATCTTAACAGTGTGATGTGTGGAGTGCCGCGAGACACAGTAAGCAGATTTTGTTGGTGATACATGAACAGCATCTCAGCGGCAGCCTGCTCTGAGCTCCTGCAGTCTTTGCCCACAGGGGAAAACAGATGAGGTTGACTCAGGGGTCGTCAGCTCCTCCTGGGCAGGACGCAGCTCATCATCCTCCTCTGCTCAACAATCGAAGCACAATACCAAAACCATGAGGTGACGAAAAATAGTAGCCCTTTACCACCCACTGTTCTGCCTGCAGGATGGTAACACTATGTACTTTCACGGACTGGACGCACTATGAAAAGTTGCATGAATATAAACATGTAATACACTTATTGATCGATTAGATTCCCATCTTTTCCGCCATTGTGGTCATTTTCAAAATGAGCACCCTATTGTAAAAATAATCCAGGCACAATGTGGAGAAAAGTATACAACTTTAAATGGTTAAAGGAATGTAGTTTTTACTTATTTTCCTTTGGTCAATAGTGATTTTATGCTCCAGTAAGAGAATAAAGCTTAAATCCCCAGTGACAGCACACTACTGCCAACCACTGCCGTGGGTCGGCAAAGGTTAACTTTATTTCTTAACTCTGAAGACCTCACTGTTGTGCACTGTAAGTCATTTTAGCTGGTTAAATTGAAACACATAAGTTCTTCTGCTGTCTTAAAAATGTGAGTTAACTGAACTTCAGAGTCTTTTTTTGAAAACTGTAGTTGAACTTGAGAAAACAATTTCAACAAACATGCAACAAATCTATTTAATTGAATCAACTATACAGTCACACTGACATGTTGCACTCAGATTTACTTGCCAGTAACATTTTCACAGGTCTAAGAGTCAGTTCTTCAGTCGCTGAAAGATGCTTTTTCAACAGCTGCTATTTTTTACCAGCAATAATACAAAGACAACATATGTGGCAGCTCATAGTAGGGATAGACTGATTATCGGCCGGGCCGATATTCGGCATTTTGATGCATATCGGCATCTGCTTTTTTTTTCAATCCGACAGCTGATAAGAGATCAATTTAAAACTGGGTTATTTTGGCTCTGATGCATCCGTGCCTCTCTGTTTGCAGTCACTACTCTGTCTCCAGCATTGTCCCACCCACAGCACCATCTGATTGGTTACAGGCACGGGTAACAGCCAATCAGCAGTGAAAGCTGTGCATGCACAGTGGTCACACACCCATGGCGGAGAGGAGAAAAAGTTTTGCTGGGTGGAGAAGCTCCGGAGAGCAGATATATGTTTCTTTATTTACTGTAGAAAACTAGAGCTATTTATTTGTTTAAGTTTTCATTTAACTTTATAAGACATGCTGCTGAGCCTGGGAGCTCCCTGCACTTTTTGTTAGAATTTTAAAACAAAGATGTCTATTATCTAAGATAAAAAAAAAAACCTTTAACATGTAGCAAATCTGAAAAGCTGTTTAATAAACATATGCTCAAAGGCATTTAAACGAAGTTAAGTGTTGGAGTTTGTATTATTCAAAATTTTGACGCCAATATTTTCACTTTTACTGCAAATGAATATCGGCTCCAAATATCGGTTATCGGCTTCCTTGACTACTAATAATCGGTATCGGTATCGGCCCTGAAAAAACCATATTGGTCTAGCTCTAGCTCATAGTAACCATGTTACATTTTAACTGTACATCAGTAGAGACTGAATTGAATATTAACTGTCCTCTGTTTTCATTATAATGAAAAGTAATCACCATGACTTAACATGTATTAAAAACAGCAGGTTTTCCTCATGTAACAAATTACAAAACATTTGGGTCTCTGAGAGGTTTAACTCCCAAACAATGCATGCTGGGAAGTCTGTTAATATGCTGATGATGTTTCTTTAGAAACATAATCCCATGAATTGAGTGGTGCAGTACATGCATTCAGCTCATATCAAGTCAAAAGACTTCAAGTCAGAACTCATGTTTATATGTCCTGCAGTGCTGTGAAAACTAGAATATTTAAGAATATATAAGTTGAATTAACTTAAAATTGATAACACTGAGAAAAGATAGTTGATTCCGCTAAAGTCCTGTATGATCTTTTACAGTGTGGTCTCCATTATAAGTTGTATGTAGAATTTTTCCTTATGTCTTAATCACATATAACACATTGTATAAGATTTCTAGCAGCATACACACAGTTTTATCCCTGCAACACTTACTACAAGAACTTTTCTGCAGGTACAAGGCATAAAGTTTTGGTTCTCAGTTCTATGTTGATTTTATCTGCAAATCATTTTACTAGATTTTCATCCTGTAAGCGATCCTCAATGAAAATTAAAAATTAAGGAGGACAGGGCTGATTAATGGGATTTTCCAATGTTTTTTTTTTTTTTTCTCCTGCCCTGTGCTGCCAGGGATAAACCTCTCTTTGAAAAAGCTTTTCACAGGCTCACTTAATATGCGAACGTCTCTATAGTTTTAAATAATTCAAACATGCATTTACAATAATCTCTTTCTCTGATGTATGTGTATTTGTGAGGCTGATGTGACTGCATTCAATCCAGAATGTAGGTGAGTCAAAAGCGTTATGGAAATGTTACACTGCCCTATCAGTCATTGTTACTTTCATAAAAAACTTTGTCTGGATCCTTTTAAAACATGAAGACGAGAAGTCAAATTGCCAGTACATTTACAGAGTGAAGTGCCTGTTTGAAAGGCATGTATTCAACTGTATACAAAGCTCTGGACCATTTTTCTACTGAATCTTCTTTGGACGAAAATTCATGTCATCAACAGCAGTTTCTTCTGACTATAGAAATGTTCTTGAACATTTGTTCCTGGTGAATTTTCATAGGTCATTGTGCATAAAATGATAAGGGAAAAGCTTCACAGTCAGGTGTACAGTAGTTTTAGGCATTAAATAAAAATAATGTCATAAATGGTTTTATTTATCAGTCAAATCGTTGGTGAGATCATCCTTTTTCTTTAAAACAGCACCAATTCTCCTCAGTACACTTTGACACACAAATTTTCAAGGTACTAGGTAGGTAGGTTGTTCCAAGCATCTCGGAGAACTAGCCACAGCTCTTCTGTGGATTTAGTCTGTCTCAGTGCTTTCTGTTTCTTCATGTAATCCCAGACTGCCCTGATGATGTTGAGATCAGGGCTCTATAGGGGCAAAATCTATTATACACATTGTTCTTCTTGTTGCTGAAGACGGTTCCTGTTTATGATTCTGGCTGTATATTTGTGGTCCTTGACGCAGACTGAATTTGGGACAGATTGGATACCTCCCTGATGGCATTATGTGACAATGTCAATTTCCACTATACAGTTTAGGGCTGCAGCCAGACATGTTACCTCCGTGACATGTTGCCATCAGCTCTGCTTATTACATATTGGCTTCACAGCAGACACAAAACATCAACGTTTGCATCAGCTCACTCCACACTCTCACTCCGCTGTCCTGAAAGTCAGCTGTCTTGTCAGCCTGTGCGGTTCCTGGGGAGCTGAGAGGAAAGCAGGTGGACAAATTGTGAAAATTAATTACCAACCTGACTATTGTCAGAAACTCAAAGGATGAAAATAGTCTTTAAGTAGATTTGTTGATGGGTATAGACGAGGAAAATGGCAGTTCCTGCACCCAGCTGAGCATTATCAGCACTTTTAAAAGCTTCCTTTCTTTGCTGAAAAAAAAGTTCAGTCAGTATAAATATCAAATGAATTAAAAAAAAATTGCAAATCAACACTGTCACAGTTCAGTTGTTACATCTGGCCACCATATTATAGTAATGTTTAAGACTTGGACAAAACAAGATATTTGGCAAACCTGCCAAACCCCAGAACATGTTCAATGATGTATTTTATATCCAACAAAATCTTGTGTTCTGGTCAATGCTGCAGAAAGATGGCGGTCATTACACAGAAACCTGCACTCACCAAGCACTTTATTGGGAACATTTACATACCTGCTTATTCATGTGATTATTCAATCAGCATGTAGCAGCAGTACAATGGATATGGATATCATGCAGATACAAGTCAGGAGCTTCAGTTAATGCCTGAAACTGCTGATCAGCTGGGATTTTTATATACAACAGTCTCTAGAGTTTACTCAGAAATGTGCCAAAAAAACAACTGTGGCAGATGGTAGGACCTAATTTGGCATCGGTAGCATGAATCCATTAACCCAACCTGTCTTCTGTCAACAGTCCACATGTGGGGGATGTTTTTCTGGCACTTTGGGCCCCTTAACAGCAATCTATTATCATTTGAATGCTTTGAGATTTGAGTTTTGTCGCTGACCATGTGCATTACTTTACAGTCACCTTCTTTTAATGGCTACTTTCAGCATGATAATACTTCAGTGGCCTCCCCAGTATGGTTACAACAACATAAACACAGCCATATTGTAAGTATATGCTATGGTTGATATAACGAGAATCCTTATTATCTAATCAAGCTTGTTTTCATTCTTATGTTTTTTTCATTTCTCTTTTTTCACTGCAGGGATTTTTATGAAATATTACTGAACATAACTCACATATAGAATTATTCATCTGGCCAGATAATTCTTTATGAGAGTGTTTATAATAATAGGGAACAGCCCTTCTTGTTGGCCAAACAAGAGAGATAAATTGGAATTACGACTGTTGTTAATCTTTATTCATCCCAAACAAGTTCAATGTGGTTACAGAACACATTCATTACTGATGCTGCAGCAACAAATATCAAACACTACAACCACCACAAAAGGCAAAGGGGAACAAAAGTACAATGCTATGAATGAATTAATGATTAAGTGAATTTTGAATGGTTGCATGCAAAACTTATCAATTATGAAAGCACCAGGGTTTGAGGAAGTTGATTTGAGGTTTGTGGAATACTTGCATGTACTTATGTTGCCGAGTGAATTTGTGTTGCACTCATGGATGGTACAGAATACTTCAATATGAAGCTGAAATGTGATGAATGAGTGGGTCAGAGTCTAGAGGGATAAGGTCTGATGGAGGAGAGCTTCCATAACATGCAGTTTTTTCTCTTTTCTTTCAGACTGGCATTGGAAACTTTAATTAGTTTGATCTGACCACCCAGAAGACACATTCTAGTCAATCAAAGGTATCGTTCAGTTCTCAGAGGCTGTCCCTACTTTTTCAAAGTTGTTACTCTTTCGTCTGAGCATAACATTTTCATCACAATCACATGATATATAGCGGGGGTTTAGCCTTTATTGGCAGGACAGTGAGAGAGAGACAGGAAACAGGGAGAAAGAGTAGGGGATTGACATGCAGTAAAGGTCGAGCTAGATCGGGAGTCAAGCCGGGGATCAGCTGCTCAGGGCACTAAGTCCCATGCGGTACGTGCCCTAACCATTTGGTGACGGGGGCACCCCAGTATTCTTAATAGATTTACTAACTACCTGATTTAGCATTTTGAGACTGAGCAAAATGATACTAAACATTGCAAGTTGTCTGCTGCTTTTATGCTGGTTTGCCAGGTGATCTACTTCTGTTCTTTGGTCTGTTATTTATGTGACAGTTCCCTGTGGGCCTCATATCTTCTCCTAGTGTTTCTTGTGTTTTTCTTTTTCTCCTGCCCTGTCTTCCCTTTTGTCTCCACCCTCCTTATTTGTCAGTGTCTGGTCGTGTGTGTGTGTGTGTGTGTGTGTGTGTGTGTGTGTGTGCTCTCCCTGTAGGCGTGGCACAGCTCCTTGCACCAGCTCACCTGTTCCACATTCACTCATCTACTGCTGTATAAAGACCCTGGCTTTCCCTCCATTCTTCGCCAGATTGTTCCACCGCATACGTGGTATCACTTTCTCAGCCACTCTGAATCTTTGTAAGAGTAACTTCCAGTGTCCCAGTGCAAATAGCTGATTCTTGTTTCCCCTGCGCTCCAGTTGTTTGCCGGTGCTGCCGATTGCCGGTATGCCAGTTTGCCACCTAACGTGTTGTCTCCCGTGGATCCTGCTATTCCTCTGCCTTGCCACTCTCCTGGGCCATCAGCAGTCTCCACCTTGCCAACCTAACCATCCACCTACAGACCACCCACCAGTCTCCCTTTTTCATTACTTCCATCAAAACTCTTAATCTTTCATCTCTGCGTCCTGAGTCTGCTTCCGGTTCCAAAAGAAAAACTAAAGCCAATAAGTAAGAGAACAGAAAAAAACATAAGAAACACTAGGAGAAGAAATGAGGAACACAGGAAGCCGTCATTGATTGAATGGTGAGATAATAGTTAAGTTGTGCTTGCCCACAATGGGATGCAAACCAGACATACCAGACGTTTGGCTCCTGACTACCAAAGGTCTTCAATGGTCAAGGGGAGGAGCGTCAATGTCTTGACAGAGGGGCTATGTTGTAGACAGGAGGAGTTCCTTGTTGGAATTTCACTGATGTATTGTTAGGATTCCTGAGGCATGGTTGAAGATGATGTGGTCCTGCAGACAAAATCCTGGGCTGTCTGCTCTTTTAACCAGGGGACTCCCTACACCACTCAGCATAAATTGGAACTTCCACCATGCTTGGGTGCTGAAAAAGCAAGAAAAAATGTAACAGAAGAGTGAAGTTTTATCCAGGGGTTTTATTCTTTTTTTAGCTATTGGAAAGCTATTCACGTTTCTTTAAAGTAGAGGCAAATGTTCAAATGTCTTAAAGACAGCTGGACATCTCTCTGTGTTGAAATTTATTCTAGCCTTGCTGGCATTCAGAGGGAGGAGGCGCAGGTAACTCTCTCTGTTACCCTCTGATGTCAATTTGTCTATTCTGCTTAAATACACATGAGGTCTACAAGCTATTACAGCTGCTACAGGCTTTTACAAATCATGCCTTTGTTTGGAAAAAGTCACTAATATTCCACCAAAGAGTTTGCATAATATGAGCAAAATGATGAGCAAAGTATTCCCAAGGCACTTAAGGTCAAAGTTAACTCTCTGGGTGTTGACATTTTGCACTAATGAAAATGTAGCATCAAGAAAGACACCTTCTAACAGTAGTGTCAGGTGCCATGCCACCCACAAGGCTAAAGGGTTAGAAGTATTAGAGTTCATCTACACTCGCAACACTTTATTACAGACTTCATACTAACACTGGGTATGCTTTGCTTTCAAAACAGCCTTGCTTCTTCATGGCATGCTTCTTCGCATGTTGCCATTCATGGTTCTGCTCCGTGATGACGCAGTTATATCCATCATTTCTGCAGATTTGTCAGCAGCTGCCTCCAGCCGACTAATGCTGCCTTTTTTTTTTTTTTTTTTACCAGATTTTTATTTTTTTATTTATTTATTTTTTGGCATTTTTCCCCTTATTAGTGAAGAGGCAGACAGAAAATAGACAGAAGGTATGACATGCAACAAAGATTACATGGCCAAATTCAAACCATGGATGAGTGTGGCTATGGCATCTCACTATAACCATTCGACACTCCAAGTGCTCTCATTCTGCCAGTCTCAATTTCTACCACATCTCCAAGGTGTTCTCTTGGATTTAGATCTGGTGACTAGGCAGCAGACCACTGGAGAAGTACAACAGTTCATTGCCATGTTCATGAAACCAGGTTGGAGATTACTTTTGCTTGGTGATAATGCTGAGAGAAAACCATATTTGATCGACAGAGTGGTGCTAAAAAACTACAATGCCATCCATTTGGGACATGATTTAATCCATACTTTTGACCTGTTTAAAAGTTGCACTTCACATCAACAAATCAGTCCCAGTATTTATAAGTGACTCACTCTGTCTCAGCTGCAACCCAGCAAGGTGGTTTCTGAGTGAGTAAAGCTTTCTCAGCCAATTTCATATTGCATCAGGCTATTGGTGAGCCTCATTCCAACCAAAAGTGTACACTGATACTGCTGATGAGGAAAATTTTGGCAAGTGTACAAACCACGACGTACCACATGCAGAAAACAAGCTGGAATGCCTTGAATGTACTACTGTAAAGGAATGTCTTGATGTAACAGTCAGACCGATGATGTTGCAGCCACCAGACATTTGGGTACCCTGCTGCTGAATAAAACCATCCAACAACAAAAGCAGCTAAGGACATAAATCTGTACTTACCACCATTGACAATCTGAAATGCACTGTGCTTTGACTGGAAGGCACAATTAGGAAAAGAAAAAGGACATAAAATGTTCTCTGTGACTATACACCAGCTTCAAAGTCCCTAATTGCTCACTGACTCATGGACAGAGGTTTCTGCCTAGTGAAGACACTCCAATATCACTTGATACAAGGATTTCACTTGCTAAGCCACTGCACAAGAATTTCAGGAATTCAAACAAAATCTTAAATCTTATATATATGTGTGTGTGTGTGTGTGTGTGTATCCCAGCGCTTATCATCATTTGCCTCAACCACAACAAAATGGTAAAATGTTTCATAGACACTAGACCCATAGGATGGAATATTTTAGCCTAATTGTATTTCCCACAAATGTAGCTATAGTGATTCATAGTTGAGATAACCACTTTATGAGCCTCTTATAGCTTTCAATTAAACATGGTTTTCGTAATCATTTGATTCTGACTAGTAAGCACAGATTGAAGCAGGGAAGCGACATTTATGCTTTATACACTACGTCGGGCAACATTGTGATCCTGAACTGTTTATCGTTGCATGCCTGATGCGTGGGTGTGCCAAGTGGCTTGATGAGAAATGCCAAATGCAGTGGTGGGTTATTATATTTATGAAGGAGTTTCTGGTGGTTAGACATTTAACAGATGATGACAGTAGGGATGGAATACAGTTTTTAAATTTGATATGCTACTGCTACTTTTGTACAGTTTTTTCATTATTGATCGTTCTGCATTAAGTGGTACCAAAATGATTTGCCCGTATTAGATCACTTTTGCCACAAGCCTGCCGCCTGCTTGCTTTGGCGGACAGAGGTGGTGCAGGAGATATGTGGAGGTGAGCATCTGGTCTCGCCTGCCAGCCTCAGCGTGTGCTGTTTTGTATAATAAAAGTTACTCGTGTTGATGCCTGGTTATTCTTGTCCTGCCAGGTGGTAAACCCGTCACTTGTGTTTCGGCCACGGCTGGGTCCACATCTCACTTTGGTAGAGAGTGGGGTGCCATACTGGAATCATGACATAAACCTTCAAATATGGCCAATTATTAAAATGAATAAATAAAAAAAGGTGGGCACTATCATAAAACAACTCAGATTCTCTTCATCAGTAATTTCACTGCTATGAAAGATTAAATGCTTTTATCTTTTCATACATCTGTATTCATCGAACGTGTCCCATGTCATGTTCCACCATAATCATAATCACAATCACAATCATAACTCCTGGGTAAATGTAACACAGGGGGGTATTACTATAAACTCTGTGTTTTGTCACACTTGAGATTAAATGATATTCAGTTTATTTTGGTTTGGATGGTAATAACTGAAAAAAAAGAAGAAAAAAAAAAAAAGAAGCCAAGCACGAAAGCTCATTCTTGACCATGGAAATAGTAATTTGACAAAGCAATCCCAACTCGAGGCACAATCATTAGCTTTTTAGATTAGTATTAGACTGATTTTACAGAACAATAAACCAATAAGAAAGGATGTACTGCAACTCTGTCTTCTAGAAATTGCATTTATACGTATATTACCAATTTTTTTTCCAATTACATTGTACTGACAAACATAATCACTGCCAGGAATATTTTCAGAGGCGTGTGTTTTTGAGTGAATGAAGCGCTGCATTTATCTACAGCACCAGAGTCAAAGGGAGGTGGTCAGGGTTGATGGTGGGCATACAGACCACAGGACTTTGACATCAGAGTCGGGGATTCATATCCTGCATCCAGTCAAACAAAATCACTGTCATCTCAATGCTAAATCCTCTCCATTATTAACAACTGACAGTAAGTTTGTGGGAAGTTGGAAAGGTTACAGGATATAGCTTTTGCACAATTTCTGTTCCTGTCATACATTATTTGTGAATAACATACCAAGCACAACAGTCCTCCCCCGCTACCTCTTCATGCCATAGGGTGAAGATAAACCTCGGTGTGGTTTTTACATCAACTCACCATTTTTAATCTCCAACTTCATCCGAGGAAAATAACAACACCGCAGTGGTCAAAGGTTTTTTTTAAAAATCCCTCCCTCAGCTGCTGCCCGATCAGTCTGAGGAAACAGAAAATCAAGCTTTGGTTGAAAAAGTGAGTCTTCCTCTTAAAACTAGAATAAAAATATGTTTCCTTAAAAGAACTATGTCATTCAATATTAATTATAATTTTAAAAGTTTTTCATTTAAATATGTCTAATTTAAAATTACAGAAAATTTCATTTATCACAGGAAGCTTTATCTTTCATATATTTTCAGTTTAATGCTTGCTTGCTAACAAATTTCACATTGATGCGTGTTCAGCTGACCTGCTGTGCACTGACGATACTCTTTAGGTTTGTAAGAGTTTATTGGAAATGTACTAATTGAACACTGTCCCTATTTGTAGTAATAAACTATGATAAAATCATTTTAATGTCTTTTTACACCAGGTAATGGAGGAGGAAAAACTATGGGCATTGATCTCAGAGGTGGGGGACGAGTTTGGTTACCTTGAAGAGCTAGCTGACAAATTGAAGCAACACTTCAAAATTGTCTGCTACCGAGAGCTCCTACAAAACCCAGCACTTCATGGCCCCAAAATCCAGGCCCTCTTAATGTGGTAGTCGTCAGTGGAGGAGTGGGTATCGACCACCTGGATATGCCGTTCATCAGCAGTCTCGGTGAAAGTTGTCAACACGCCTGGTGTAGTTAGCGACTCCACTACACATTTAGCCATGGGTCTGCTTCTGGTGTCTGCTCGTACCATCCTGGAGGGTGAGAACAGAGGTTGACCAATGTGAAACAATGTTTACAGAGTTCCATAACCAAGACGTACATCTCCTCACTCTCAAACAAGCTCATCTGTGTGCACTCCTGTTTCCAGGGCAACTTGCCAGTTCACCCTAAAAAACACTGCACCTTGTCAGTGTCAGCATTAGGGCTTGTATTTATTTTATGTATATTTGCATAAGAATAAAGGCATTCTATCAGCTTCCATTAACCTACAAAGATCATTTGTAAATCTGCATTGTTTAAACTGCATGCAGGATGCAGATGGCAGTGACAGACATGTAGGCTTTTATACATCAAAAACAGAACAGACTTTTTTGTCTTTTTTTCCTCATAGGTCATCAAATAGCTATGGACCCAAAAACTATCCATATACCACAAAGGCTGATGGGGGTTGAAGTCACAGGGTTGACTCTAGGGATTATTGGAATGGGAGAGATTGAAAGAAAGAAAAAAAGAAAGAAAGAAAAAGGTATGTATATGTGGATTTTTCCTTTTTTTGCTTCTATCTAAAAATCAGTAAGGTTTCACAGTAGACTATACTCAAAAACATGCAGGAAATAAAACATTCTTGCACAGGTAAAGATGTATAGTCGGTTAACAAGATCAAATTTTTTTCCACAGGGTAAATCATAGCAACCGTAGCCATGTTCTTGCTGATTATTCCCTTTCTTTAAAAAACAAAAGCAAAAAGCAAAAACATACCATCAAACATACCTGAGCTGCAAAGGTGTTTTCAATATGCATGTGAAAATGAAAAAACATTGGCCGCATGTCCCTGAAAATGTTGGCAATGTGCTTGCTAAAGAATAGACAAACTAAACTACTAAACTGTTACAGAAAATATGTTTTTAAAGGAACATAATGCTGCCTGGGTAAGGTTTTTATAAAGTTGAGGAAACATTATTAATATGACTTTCACTGACCACAGATTTCATTGGTTTCCCCTACAATATCCACTCTTGTAATTCAGTATCTGCCTGTAGTGGGTAAAGTAGCAATTGTATGATAATGTATGGTTAATTATTGAAACAATAAGGTGACATGAAGTGTTAGACAGGATATGTTTACCATATTAACATTTCATTGAAACTACACACTTTACCTAATCTTAACCAAGGTACTTTTGTTCCTTAAATTTATGAAAGTTTGCTGGATGAGAACCCTGGTCTCTGGTGTCAAAGTCCTTCTCTCCTGCCCTCATTCACCCTGACCACATTCCTTTTAAGTTTTGTGTGCAGAACAAAAACATAGCACTTCCCTGACTGGATAAAACATTGCCAGTGAACATAATGATGTTTTCCCCATGTAACTGGCAAAACAATTAAGTTAGAAGTATATTAATAACGGAATCTAATCTAGGAGACGGGGTTGATCATTGTTGGTGTTGTTTGTTTGCTTTTTTTGTATCTTAACTGTTTTTTATTTATTTATTTTTTTTGCCTTTTCCATTATTCTTTAAAGATTTTTAGTTTATGTAGTTTTAGTTTTAAATACATATGACTGAACTGAATATAATCCTGGTATTATAATTTGCATAGAGCAAATTATTCTTCTGCCTCCAAGCCACTCATGGTACTGTATATCCATATGCTGAGAAAAAGCCTGATTACAGTGAGGAGTTGAAGGTCATGTTTTGAACATGCTACAGTGTGCCAAATTAGGCTCTTGAGGCCATGTTTGTGAGTGAATGTAGCATTGAGAACAGACAACAGTAAGGCTGCCACTCACTCTCTATCTATGATTGTATTTTAAAAAGGGCACGTTGTCTGGAAATGAAGGGCACCATTTCAGCAGGCGGACCACACAGGCCTCCCTGTAGCCCACAGAGCGGCTGACTCTGGCTGGCCTTTTCCCTCAAGGCTTCTCCTATAAACTGTGAAGGTGTCCCTTATGGTGAGAGCTACATTAGTCCATCACAGATGTGACCTCTCTCAGAACTAGAGATGTCCTTGAGATCTTTTCTTTGCCCTATACCTCCTTAGTTTGATTTAATCAGCAGTCGTTTCATTTTATGCATCTACATTACTAAGACCTTGCTCATATTTGCATCTAAAAATGGTGAATGGTGCTTTTTTAGAATTATGTTCGTATTCTGTAGCCCTATTTATATGGGAATAACATAACAGGGGGAAGTAGGGATTAAAATATTCATTATGCTCCTCTGTGATTTAACTCATCATTCCAGATGGCATTTTAACCACTGGGAAATTACAGGATGTGGTCTGTAATAGACATGGACATTCAGCAGGATAAAGCCAAAAGAGGAATGTCTACCTGCAGCTGACATTACACCACCATACTGGATGAACTTTTACAGGATCTTGGCTCTCCTGATGGCTTTAAATATCTTCTGCTGCTATACTGGCTCCCAAATAGTCCTACAAGTTGGTGTTAAAATGTTTCCTTCTATCAGATTAGCAAAAACATTTAGGATTATCCCTATTTTCACCCACTCAAGTCAAATTTTACACTGAGCTGATAAAAAAGTATAAACACAAGCAGCTTTTTACATGGGGGAAAAAGACTCAAACTTACAGGTAATTGCAGCTGTAATTATTCCTGAAGTGGTGGTAAAAAACTTACCCACAAGTGCTGTCTGGGCCAGGTTAAAATCACTGGTCAGCTAACTGCTGATTAATGACTATACATTTAATTACAGTCTAACTTGATAGACATATTTTGGTCTGTTGAGATGAGCCCTTTGACTATTGCATCCTTTTTCCTTCTGCTTTCCACTCATAGCCTCTAATTTTAATGACATACCATAATAAGTGGCCAATCTAGCTAACCAGCCACACACTAATCATGATGAAAACTTAATCAAGATTTTAATACTTAAATTGTGGAACCATCAAATTTTAATTTTTTAGCTCATGGTATGGAGTTAAATATTTCATTTTTAGATTCTTCATGCTGGGTGAGGGCCTGAAACTTGGACTGATTGCTTAGCCATATGAGACTTTTGTTACTTTTTAATATATGTAGATTCCAGTTAACTGGATCTCTCTGGGATTGTGGTCCAGCTTGCCTAGGCAGATGTAAGTTTATGTATTTTACATACGTAATGGGGGAGGGGGTCTGTATTGTGTCTTTTCTTCTATTAAAATTAGCATGGAAACCAGCTAGCCCCGGCCCGGCTGGCCCGTCTCATCACTTTCCAATAGTGACTCATTGTAGTGTCCAGCCTGCCCCGAAGAAGTAGTGCTGCTCAGAGGGCGTATTATAACCTGTATTGTAAACACAAAGGTGGCTGAAGCTCTTGGCAAGTGACCCATCACCACCACCAGCTCACTGCATGAAACCACGTTTGGAGAAAACTTGCAAATAGCCCTGTTAGCAGTTTTGTTTAAACTGGATCTTGTTTACTGTATGAGTATAAATTTACCTCTTCTGACAGTTGCCTCTTTCAGGCATAACTATACTACCTTCCCTTACATGTTATCATCCCCTTTTTTGGCTTCTCCTTTATTTTGCTGCTATTCAACTAGAAGTGAAGAGTCATCATTCCCCCAAACAACAAAATATGAAAAAAAAAATGACCTCAAATATTAATTATGTTATTGATCTGACTTAAAACAATCTTGTGCTTTCATCTACACACACAGAAGTAGAGTCTTCTTGATGGTGATTCCTTACATGTCTGACCTCTAATTCCTTTTCTATTTATTATCCATCTCTTTTGATAACTCACTTTTGCCAGTGGGGTACCAAACATTTCCATATCCTTTCCAGAGAAAGAATGACTGCATGGTTCACAAACGTTCTTGTCTTGGATCTGCAGATCTGCACTTGGACCATAAAATCTAAAAGGATTCCATTTGCAATTCCCCACTGCTAAAACCCTGCTGAGCTGACACAGTTTCTCCGTTTCACTAATGAAAAGAGGAAGGAATGAAGTCCTATCGGGATTTGAAATTCAAGTACGGTTCTAAAACTATATGAACAGATGAGAAAATCCAAAAGTTATATTTTGAAAGTCTAATTAGTTTAAACAATCACTTTACTATATCACAATCCAAAAGGTGATTAAAATGATATAATAATATATGCTTATGTATTCTGAAGAAATTATTAAAAGATGCCACATTGTTATTGTGTGGAAATTACAATATGTCTTATTATCCCTAAATAAGACTATGTTTATAGTTGAATGTGCCAATCATTTTCACTGAATAAAGTCATTCATTCTGCGTCTAATCATTAGCACTACCAAGATTTTTATTATGCAGTGAGAAACTCATCGTTACATTATACATTTGTGGACTGTGATTGTTAACAATGACATTCTTTATTCAGTGAATAAAGAACCACAAAAGTCCTCCAATCTAAACTAGGGATGGGGAGATTAATCTAGTTTTGAATCTGCTTGTTGAATCTGAATCCTGTTGATTCCCTTATCGAATCTTTTGAGGTAGTTTGTTAGTCAAAAAAGTGTACTGTATTTGTTTTACTCAGCACGCAGTCACAGGGAGAACATGCAAACTCCCCCAAGACCAACTCTTTCTGTGATGCAACAGCGCTAACTATTGCACCATCATGCGCCCATGATGATAATTAACTATTGAAAGTAAACCATGGACATTATACTGTGTTGAAGTGTTGCACTCTGTCACTGCTCTGGGACATTTATTAACTCTGTCTTGGCTCGTTTCCTGTTGCTGCACGTGAAAACTGTGCCATAAAAGTAAACCACAGTGAAAATAATATTAATTCTACTTTAATGTTCAGTACATACCAGTTAAAATAAATTTACCTTTTTGCATTTGCGATGCATAATAGACAGGTGTAAACAACAATGTCTTGTCTGTCCACTTGGGCTTGGATCACCCAAGACATGTTAATGTCAGGTGTAATTAAGGTTAGACACTTTGACGCGTGGTCGCCCATGTCCAAGTAATGCATTTTGATGAGCCATCAATTGATCCCTACCTCCCTACAAGGTTTAGTGGTGCTATTATCAGCATCTCTCTACTTAAAAACACCTTTGCTCCTAACAGACAAGAGTAATAGTTCATGCTGCGGCTAAAGATCTTTCTGAAATCAATGTAAATATACAGAGGGTTATTTGGCCTTTGAACAAAAAACTGTTTTTTGTCTTGTGAGAACAGTCTCGCTTGAAAGCTCTGACAGCTACAGTATGTGTGGACCTTTGAGCTTTTAATGCGAAGTCACTGAATAATTGTACAACAATAAGTACAACAAAACAGGGAGAATTGCTAAAAAGTGCATGATTTAAAATGGTCTAATCTGAAAAACCAAACAAAAGACATAAGATCAGGTACAAGTTGATATACTGTAATAACAACTGTAAACCAGGCATAAGTGGAGCTGCACGAGTCAGAGACAAGCAACTTATGCCACCTTACTTTGTGAGTTGAAAAAAAGGTTACCTTTAAGTTGAGTTCAGTCTTGTTTTAAGAAAGCAAGAGAGCTCATGTCTGAAGTTCAGCCACCTTGAAATGTTTTACAGTCTACCTTTCATGAACCTGGAAGAACACTATCAAAGTGCTTTTCACTGTCTTTATTCTAGCTTCATCGCTTCTGCTGAAAAGAAGCTTTGCCGGTAAATCCCCTTGGAAACAGCAGGTTTTAGTTATACTTTGTTCAATTTGCCTCAAACCTTTGTAAAAGGAATTAAAAGGAATCAAGTGGAGGAATTCCTCTGATTTGTAAGTAATATTTGCTGTAAAGGCAAATCAAAGTTATCGGAATAATAGCATCTGCACACCCTGGGGATCCACTACTCCCAAATCAGTTTGTAACACTTTGATAACACTGGAAGACGACAAACTGATTGTGGGAATTTAGCCTCATATATTTGACTTTGAAGAGACAACAAATACAGAATTTGGCAGGGTTTCATGTATATGCATAGCGTATATTTGGTAAAGAAAATTCTCAATGTATATTCCCTCTGACATTTCATCTTGTATTTAATGCAGAGAAAATATCTTGATAGGCACGGACACCCAAACATTTTGCGAAAATAGAAAACCATAAACCTTCATTCATTTCCATCAGCCTCAAGCTGCACCGTGTATTTAACACTAACTAACAAACTTCAGCATGTAAACAGAAAAGATGGTCCATCCATCCACTATCTATACCACTTATCCTTAAGGGTCGCGGGGATGGAGCCAATCAGCTCAAGAAGATGGTGGGCCTTCTTCAGTACCTGCCCTAACATCAACATGTCAGAATTGTCACTGTGAGGATGTTAAGCATACACAGTTAATATTAAAATTGAGCCTCTTAGAGTCACAATAGTCAGGTGTGTGTGTGTCTGTTGGGTTTTAATATTTTATAGTGATTCTGGTTTATAATTCAATAGTGCTATTTTTATCAACAATTTCAGTAATACTTTGGACTAATCTCCATTTACAGTGCATGTATACAGTGGTTACGATTAATCAAGATTCTGCTTTCATCCAGTTTAAGTCTGGGCACACAAGTAAAGACAAGAGGAGGAAATACGAAATCGCCCATGCCTGCAGCTGTCAAATCATCCTCGCTGCTATAAGCAGTTGCATGATAGATACAAATCCATCACTGCAGGATAAAGATTTTTTTTGCTGGAGTATGTAGAGGCTGTTTACCCAAAGGAGGTATGCTCTATAGGTAGGAAGTTGTAGTAGTGAGACAGCATTTCTTCTTTTAGCTGGTTCTTTTAAGCACTTGAGAATAGAATCATGGAATTCCTGACATTCCATCTCAACATGCTGGTTGCTTATCTCGTCTGCGCCTGTCACCTTTGCCGAGGCATCTGTGATGAAAAGGCTGACATACTCTATGACTCATCCTTTGACGAAAATAACCTTGTTTGTAATTTGGTTACATCTATTTCCCATTTGCTGCCACTTTAGTATCATGTGTTTCTTTCTGCCGCTATCGTGCTATTTCAAACAACTAGTGTAGTTTAAATCAGTCAGGGATTGCTTGGTCTATTTGGCCAGTCTTGACCTTGGTGCTTGATATTAACACGACATCAGTACTGTCCATATCGTTAAATGGGACCCTGGTCTGATGAATAGCAATCCCCACTGTTCACTGGAGCTAACCCTGTAAATTGAGACACTCGATCCAAGCGAGAGAAAGAGGAAGCTGACCTTTCAGCTCATTTACGTAGCTTTAGGGTGCTTTTCCACACCTAACCTAAATCCATCTACAGTTCTTGATCTCAACAGGATTTTCTTTCACCATTTACAAGTGAAAGGTGTTAAAAAGCAAAGGTGCTCCGGACTGTGTGTTGTGTCCTTATTCTTGTCCTCTTTTACAATACATGTCTATATTTATTCTCATAACACACTTTTATTTTCCTGCTTTAATTTGTCAAATTTAATTCGGGATACTTAGTTAACCCAAGATGAATGAATTATTTCTAAATAGGCTCTTTACTTATTGACCAGAGGGGAAAAAATAAACTTCGACAACACGTTCAAGGATCACAGTTATCAAATTGTCCGGTGAATTACCTGTCAGCCCATATGACTTCATCTTTTCTCCTCTTCTTTACTTTTAATTTATAATGAAATCAGATGACACAGTGGGACAAAATGCATATGCACATGTGAATCATCTCAGACTTACTTGGACCATGTAATGTCTCTTGTGTTTCTTATTATTTGCCCACTAATAATTTTTTTATTTCTGGATTCCTATTTCCTGAGCACTCCTAGTCAGCTAAAACACCATGGAAAATGTTCAGATGTTGCTGTGCCTTCTCAAAAGCTCACCCATCCAATGTACTTGATTCATGATATTCTGGGGCACCATATGTCTGAAACAAACCTATCCTCTAAGTTTACTCTTAGTGAGAATACTTTTTATGAAAGAGGAATACAGGAGCTGTGGGTGTCTGCAGATACTTTGGGTTTTTGAGAGAAAGAAGAAAAACTTGAGTGGTCTAATGTGTTTTATGGAAATCCAGGATAAATTGTTCCAACTGAACTGAAGTGCTGGTGGCTTTCACCAAACCACTGGAGGTTATTCTTAAGGGTCTGTTTATACAGCTTTATCTATGAACTTGGTCCAGGAATGCTGCTTTTTATTTCAACTGAGTTAAGGATAGATTAACAAAATATCGTGTAATCAATGGGTATCGATCAATTCCCTGAAATGCTTTTTATTTCCAGGCATAGTATGAACCAAATTGAAAAGTGGCGTGTTATTAATGGAGAAAAGAAAATAGGATACTGAGTACATGAAGCTGTTCGTGTTCTCCTGATGTCCCTGGGCTCTCACTGCTGAGCACATCATGGAGCAGGAGTATAAGGGCACTTGAGGTTACGGTTGTGGCTCAATGGCATTTTAAAAATATAGATCTCATTTGTTGGCAGAGAGGTAGCAGCCAGATTTATTGAGGTTGTATTTTGCCAAATTAAAACGGATCTTTACTGAAATTTGCTGGGAAGCACCAGACAACCCCTGTCTCCTAGAGTGAAGGTCATATTCTACTAATTTGTTTTGCAGGAAATGTAATTAGTGCCTGAGGTTAGTGACCCTGGTTAAGGTCAGGGAAGATTGTGGTTTTGATAAATGTTAATTAAGTAACACATTTGTGCCTGCTTCCATATAACTGTTGATTTTCTCAATATTTATCTACAATCACAATCTTTGCTTAACCTTAACCAAGTGCTTTGGGTGCCTAAACATAAAATTCTTATCAAGCTTTAGTTGCCAGAAGTCGATATTGTGGGAAAAACAAATGCAAAAAATTGCCCAGGAGCATTTTAGTTATACATGAAGTGTCAGCATTTTAGGACTTGACAGTTAAAGATGTATTAGAACAGAAAGTGGAGTGATTTTTGCCAAGTCAGTTGCACAAATTCCACCAATCAATTTGTGCAGTATGTGTTTATCCAACCTTGTCTCCTAGAAATTACTCTTTATATGTAGGAAAAATGTTTTTCCAATTACGTTGGGATGTCAAATGTAATCACAGGTTTTTTGAATGAATGAAGCGCTACATTTATTAACTGTACCAGAGTCATCATTGAGATGGTTGGGGTGGATGGCAGGTGTACAAGGTGAAGAACTGTGGCGCCAGAGACTGGGGTGTATGGATCCTGTGTTTCGCAGATGGCAGGGTTAGGCAACAGAAGCACTTTTCTGCATTAAACTAGAACAGAATTGCTCCATAGTGCTGTGAGTGCCTAAAATTAACCATAAAAAAAACATTTAAAAAGTTTAATAATACTGTAGTTGTGGCAAGCAGATACCTACTGAGTGTACTGACTGTGTAGATATTAGCTGTAAGCCAGCCAGAAACATATGCACCTGCTGTGCGTCTCTGTGTTGAGCTCAGTCTCTTACTGATCTCAGAATTCAGCAGGAAGTCCAAGTCTTTCTTTAACCCCTCCAGGTTTCTCTCCTTTCTCCACTTGTCTCTGTACATTTCTGAACCAGATACATAAAGCCCATGGAAGAGAGCATTTTTTAGTTTTTTTTTTTTTTTTTTTCATTGCCTGGATGAATCCACATCTAATCTAATCTTTTCATTAATTCTGTATGTCAGGCTTTCTCTAAAATTTGCTCTAGATTCTGTCTGAATACACAGTAAAGATGGGACATGGATGGCATGTTTTAAGACATATATATTTACATTGGTTTATCCTCTTAAATACAGAATACAAAGTACATGAATACATCAAGTCCAAGCTCATTAAGACCAAACCTACGACATTATTATAAAAGCATGTAAGCTGTTACACTAAAAGACTGTTATGTTAACACAGAAGCATTCCAAATAGAAGCTGTTGCAATGTAAATCAATCTAACAGCTGAGATATTAGATCAGTAGCGTAACCAGAGGATGGTGCATGGTGAGAGCAGCATGAAATTAGATTTCAGGGAAGCAGCACCAGTGAAAGTGACTGGCTTCAGTCAGTGTCTGGTAGAAGAGAAAAACACAGACGTCTTTCTGAGGCTTTTGCTCCATGGGCCGTTAGTCTTGAAAGGAAACTGAGACCTACAACACTGCCAAAGTCTAAAAGTCCTGCATTCAGAATTTACCTTATGAAGGAAGAAGCACTTCCCCAGTATACTGTACAAGTAAAACTAGTCATTGTAATTCACTTAATTAATGTCTTTTTATCAGTTCCCGTAATTTCTCTCCAATAGCCATACTTTTATGAACTTAACTAATATGCATTGTATAAAATGTGAGCTCATGATATCTAACAAAAATGTGTTAAATATACATAAAAATATCAGAAATATCAGAAAAAATTATAAATATCCCAAAAATATTAGTGAATTACCAGCAAAAATTACTGTAATATCAGATAAATAAATAAATAAATAAATAACAACAACAACTCCAAAAGGTGAAATGTCCAACCCAACCTTTTGGTCTCCAACCACGGTCATCTACAGCCAACTATGTATGCCTAAACTATTTCCTCTCATAGGCCATTTCTCCTGCAGCTTCAGAGTACTCTCAGCACCACAAATTCCACAACCTGCTGTGTTTCTGACCACTTCACAAGATCTGGTTTGGGCTGACTCCATCCAAAGATCAATGCATTGGATTCAAAGCACTATATATATATATACACATGCATATATATGAAATTTACACGTAGTATATCAGAAATGTTTGTTTATTTGTTTGAATCGAACTTATCCTACTTTTGGTCAAACTTAAGAAATGTATAAATACCTATTGTGGTTGCTGGTTTCATCCCTTTCCCATTGTTCAATGTTAACTACAGATATTGACAGTCCATAAATTAATAGGGTGCCTCTTGCCAACAGTTATGAAGTGAATTGCTTTCATACCCACAGACTAAGCAAACAGTATCGAGTTCTGTTTATTATCAGGAGCCATTAATTTTCTGCCAGCTTTATATTGAATATGCTATCAGGAACCTGGCAAGCAAGTGAGAGCAAAGACAAAAGGAGCCAATTTAATACTGTTTGGCAGGAGGAGTCAGATTTCACTCCTATCTGCACGCTGGATTTTTGTCTGACTGGGAATCTCTAAAATAAATTTGTTCGACCTCATTCTCCTGAGGTGTTTGCACCTGTACTTGAGTTTTATCCACAGCGCTTTCATTAGTGCTCCATGATGCAGAACTGCACCATTGCGTTGGATAATTTTCTATTTTCTGACAAGGAAGCTCATTGTCTGTTCACATGTTCTGTTTCCAAGTCAAACACTTTTCACTTGTAAACAGCATCCTTGATTTTAACTCAGCAGTCACATAAGCATTCCTTTCATTCTCACCTGAAGTTGGGGAAGGTGAGCTAAATACCAGCATTTTCAAATAATAGTTGTAATCTGCAGCAGCCTGCTTTTTCTGCATGTTCCTGTAATTAAATGTCATTAAACAGTGACAGCATGTACTTTAACATTCTTCTCTTGGTCGAATGTTAACCACTCCTTACAATGTAAATAAATGCACAAAAGAGATTCTTGCCACTTAACCCCTATTTCAATAAAAAATAGAAGAAAAATGGGCCTTACATGAATATGTGTTGAATTGTTGGCCACATGTAAAACTCCTGTTCAAAGAACATATTAGAGTTAATAAACACTGATGTGGTTCACCTCAATTCACATCCGGTCAAGACCAGAAGAATACGATTCTTAATTGCTATAAAATCACAGGCAGGGCTCCAGTGTTCCTTGCCATGCTTAAAAGAGAGCAAATTAAATGTACAAACCAAATGATTTGGTGACGTAAAGTTAATTGACTTTGGGAAAGTGTCAAACAAAATACAGTATAAAACAGTCTGACAGCATATGGCAGCTGTATGTTTTACTGAAAAGATCAGTACAGGTAAAGCGGGGTACACACCAAAAGATTATGCCCCCTCCCGATCAAAGTCAGCAAAGGCCCGATTATCTGATGGTTTTAAAGATCATCTTATCTTTCCTGTTGTGTGGGGTATGTTAAGAGTGATTTTACCCTCCTCGATCTGAGACAATGTTCATGTTCGGGGAGAGCTGAGCATGCACTCTGTGGATTGTCACGTGGAATGGGGTGTTAGCCAATCAGGAAGCAAGCTGATTGAAGACAGAAGCACAACAAACAAGAGACATTATCGTCTGCCATGTTTATTTACTCTAAAGTCATGTTTGACTGCACAAGATTTCGAGTTTTAAGAGTCAAGACTCTGGTTGCTGGTGTAGAGAATCTGTTTGTGTGGTGTGCTGTGTTGGTCTTCCCATTGCACACCACACACTATAAGACCGAAACTGTGAAATCTGCCATTATTTTTCATCATGTGTGTGGTCTCTCACATTTTCTAAAAATCAGGATTTAAAAACATTTTAAAAATCTTTTAGTGTGTGCCAGGCTCAAGAGGGTATGAGACTGTACTCTTTCAAGAAGCCTAATTCAGTGGCTAAAATCTGAATGAACCAGAGAATGAAGAATACTATTGACAGTAAAGCTATTTCCATTAATAATAAAATAATTGCAGACTTCACTTTGATAAATGAAGATCACACTCATATATAGTATACACAAAATCGGCTACTTACTGAGTGTATCTTTTTTCAGATTTGTTGCACTCATGCTTCATCCAAAGTTCAATATGGGAGAATTTGTAGGTTTCAGTTTATCATCTATCTTGTCTGGAAACCGTGACTGTTCCCATTCAGCACTTGTGTTGGAAAATGGAAATGGATGTCAGCAACACTTGTTTCCAGCTGCCACAATGACCTCTTACTTCAAAACATAAAAGGTTTCCCTTTTATTTGCACCACCTCTTCTGTCTCTTTCTCTTTGAGAGCAGAGCAAGCACAAAAGTATTAATGCTGACTGCTATGATCATTGTACTGTGCAAAGCAAGCTGCTGCTGGCCTGGAAAAATCAGAAATAAACAGCAAACAGGGACTGTTTTCTGTCTTTCTCTATATGTCTGTATGGATCATGGCATGATAAATCTGCGATGGGGACCTGGCACACCAAAATTCATCCATAGGTATTTGCCAAGTATGTGTTTCTACTTTGGCTAGTTAGCAAACGACACTAGTTGATTTTTCATCTAATGCCATTATGGAGTTAATGGGGTTTAAGTGAAATGTCTCAGCAACTACTGGATGAATTGCTAGCTTAAATGACCTCCCAGACATTCCATAAAGCATCATAATTTTCATTCTGTCTGGTACTATACTTGTTTATACAGGAAGTGTTTTAGCCACATTTTTCAGTTGTCAGTCTAACATCTGAAGGTTTCAGACATATCTCTATTTTTATCAATACAGAGGCCATGCAACAGCTTGTTTTAACTCACACTTTACCCACAAAACTGTGACCCGAGCATATTTTTATGTTAAAATAATGGAATTACATCAGCATGGTAGCATTGTCATTACAATCGTGTTAGCATGCTGACTTTAGCATTCATCTTAAATCACCACTGTGCTTTAGCATAGCCTCACAGAGTCACTAGCATGGCTGCCGATTCTTGGTCTTGTTAATATGCATATGCATATGTCTTCCAGAAATTATGTTCATACACTACTGCCCATATACATATAAACTGCTTTCCCAATTACATTGTGGTGGCAACATAATTGCTGGCTAGATTATGCTCAGAGGCTTTTTTGAAATAATGAATAAAAGCTGCACATTTATTAATGGCAGTGGAGTCACCAGGAGTTAGTTGGGGTGCAAAGTGGGTTGCAAGGTGAGCTGTATGGCGGTCATACAAAGTGCACATCTTTTGCACCAGAGATCGGGCTTCACCCCACAGTCTGTCTGTGATTAGGTTTAGGCATTGCTGGCTTATCTTGTAAATGTCAGTGTGTAAATAAACATTTTGTCTGCATTCACCATGGACCTTTTGTGTATAAAACCAGACCATGATCTTTCCCTAAATCTTAACCTTAACCAGCAGTGAAAAAAACTTTAAAAAGTTATACTGGATATATTGGATATTTTTGCAGAAAACAAATACATTGTCTGTGAATTGTTTACTAAAACATTCAGTATCAACAGAATTTGTGACTTGCCAAATTTATAAATTAACAACATGTCCTTGTTATGTCAATAGAAAGCATAATCTAGTTCCAGTTATGTTTCCTACAGTATGTTCACTCCTGATGCAAATTAGCTGTAGGCTATATGTAATTTCTAGGAGAAAGGATTGTAATGTGCTAATAGTATATCCCTGTTTTGCTGATACCCAAAACAATACCTGCTGTACAAGAAATAAAATACTGAATATATTCAATGAAAAATCTGATCAAAAGTCAAGTCACCTGACCTGGACTTGACAAAACCTAAAAAAAAAGAATTTGCTGAGCAACATAATTTGGTCAGTGTCTAAAAAGCTAAAGAGGGAAAGAGGAACCCAGCTCTATAGTTCAAAGTATAGGTGAAAAGCTTAAAATGTGTGCTCACAACATGGGCAGACATCATAATGCACACACATTTAGGCTGTGATCTTTTTTTCATGTTCCTATGTTGCTCTGCCTGGGCATACATGTGTGTGTCTCACATTGATATTTGGGCAGCTGCTGTCATCCACCACCCTGCAAGCCACACCTCAACCTTAACCTCAGACTGCTGCTACAGTATTTCCACTCCTCCCCCTCTGTTTTCTCATTCAAGCTTAACTGAGCCACAAGAAAAGCAGGATGAGAGACGAAAGAGACAAAGGCGCGGAGCTGAAGCTGAGAAAGACAGAGAGGAGAGAGATGGAGGGAATCCGCATCTAGCTGATGTGACATACTGTACAATAATCAGAGTTAGAGGAGTAAATAACAACAGAGGCATCGAGAAAGAGAGCAGACAGGTGGCAGTGAACACAGGATGTATAAAAGATGAGGCAGAGAAAGATGCAGGCGGAGGCAGAAAGGATAGATGGGGGAGAAGGAGCTTTGGTGCGCCTTACTTTTTTGCATGAATGGCATCAATCAGGAGGACAAATGTGTGATGTATGAGGTGATGTCTAGTATTCAGGGAAATTATGACCGTGTGTGGCTCCCAGAGAAGGAATGTGAGCTGGATAAAATCCTCACACTAACCACCATCTCCTGCCTCTGTGGTCAGAGTGCTTTGTTGTCAACCAGAGGAACCAGAGCTCCTCCTAATGGCAGTATGTGGCACTACAGTACTCTGTGACATGCAGGAACATATGTGTAATTTGCAGTAATATCAGATAAAGGCCAACAATAGCACTTTGGCAAAAAATCAGTGTTACTGTGGGCATGTTGCCACATGTACCAGTGAGAAGATGAAATCCAGGACGTCCAGTTGGAAGGAAGGTTTATCACACACAAAGACACTGCAAGACTTTGTACTCTCAGGAGGCATTAATACTTTGCTCCTACATCCAACAATAGAATTAGCTCAATTAATCAGTCAAATGTTTTTTGTATAGAACCTTCAATACATGCGGTTTACAGATGACTAACAAGCTAATAATAAGACAGTATACAAATATGCCACAGATATAAGATAAATAAGCAGATATAAATGAGAGGAATCAAATAATAAAAACATAATACAGTGGATAAAAGAATATAAAGACAGTTTAAAGCAGCACTTTAAATTTTGCTGATCAACAGCGACCTCTGCAGCCACAAAGGATAATTAATTCTGTTCTGCTCCAAGTTCAAGAGCTTAAGTGGTTTTCATTCACAGAAAATAAACAAATTTTACATAAACTAATAATCATTGTGTTTTTGTTCGCTTAGCATGAGCCACTTATATCTATGTAGGGTCCTCTTCCACGGAATCCACCATGTTGCACAGCCATGTTTCTACAGTAGCCCAGAACAGACAAACCAAACCAAACCATCTATAAAGGGCCTTTAGCATATTTATGATGATGTCACAGCCTGTCACAGTCTGTTACGAGTCAGCTGTTACCCATAGTTTTACAGACAAACTACTAAATACAATATCTAAATATACAGTGTTTCCTCTAGGGTGACTGTTTTGGGGTGGCAGGTGGTCCTGCAGGCTGGGTTGGCGTGGTTGTATAATAATTAATAATAATTAACAAAGTTGCAGGTGAGGACAACGGCTAGCTTCCTTGCCATCAGCGGCAGAGAGTAAAAAAAAAAAAAACACTGATATTTTGGCCTGATTTTCATTGGGGTCTATGTCTGTCCACCAACAATTTTAAAGACACTTAGTAACACTTGTGGGAGCTTTTCTTGCGCTTAACACTTGAGTTGTCAGCCTGTCTCCCCTGCTGCTCTGCTCTGTGTGTATGAAGGGGCTACGTATGCACACACCATAGACTGTATATAAAGACACACACATGAAACAGGAGAGGAGAGGAGATAAACAACAGCTGTAAGTAACAACAAAACACAATATTCACACACTGAGCTGAGATGAAACAAGTGCACATAAATAAGGTGAATAACTTTTAAAAAATTAGTTTTCTTGACAGAGAGGTCGATGTGGTAGTTGACGCCATTTTATCACCTAACAGCCACCATAGACTCTCCAACACACTTGGAGAGGGAGAGATTAGGGGACAGGTATTCAGCTGGCTGCAATTAACGTTCTCTCTGCCAGGTGCCACTAAATCCTACACACTGCTCCTTTTAAACATGACCGAATGGTGTTAAATCCTCACAGTCCCTGGTTTCTGGAACTGGAAGTGATGTCACTGCAACAAACACATCAAAATCTGTTTATAATTCTTGATATTTTCAAAGTTTCCTGGCTGGATATCAGAGATGATTAAAGAGCACGGTCTAGACCTGCTCTATATGTACAGTGCCTCGAGATAACTTGTGTTGTGAATTGGCGCTATATAAATAAAATTTGACTTGACTTGACTTGAGATGAATACTGGTTTTAAATGACTTCTAAGTCTGTAGATCGTCGTTACTCCTGAATTTGTTGGGGCTGATTCTAGCAGTTTTAGCTGCTGACTGTCACTCAGAGGTACCATTCTCTTGAAGCTGTTATTTTAAGGAGAAAATATACATATAAAATAGTATAAAAGTTTTTGTCATTTCAGATGAGAGATTTTTGTTTTTTGACAATGATGCTGATGATAATGGTGATGACTATGTACTTCAAAACGCCAATCAGGTTTCAACAACATTTGAATCAGAATCTTCTGAATAAGGCTGATTGACTCACTGTGTCACTCCAACCACCAGCTTTCTCTGGAGTAACTCTCCAATTAACACAGTGTGTTTTGCTTCTTTGCTTCAGATAAGCTTCTGTCTGCAACTGTTGGAATCAGTAAAAAGCTTGCCACAAGATCCAAAGAGACATGTGAGAGGTAGCTTCTATTAGGGGGTGCTAAGGCTTGAACAAATTGGATCTATATGTGGGAAAATACCCATAGGCTGTCTAAAGAAAACATGTTTTCTTTTGGTTTGAGAAGATTTCTCTAAGGGTACAATAATACCGGGAAGACAATAATTTCACAGCCTCTTCCTTTATCCTTTACCTTTTGTCTCTGGGTTTGTGGGTGACTCAGAATATTCTCAGTTTGATCAGTGATCCTCTCATCTCTCTGAGGCTTTTCAGAGGCTTTGGAGGTTTCTGGTATGATGATGCAAGCCCTGGCAGGCAGAAATGGCAGCTGTGAGAATTCCCACTGGTGTGTGTGTGTGTGTGTGTGTGTGTGTGTGTGTGTGTGTGTGTGTGTGTGTGGCATTCAGTGGTTATTTAATTTTCTTTTTAGCAGTCACAAGGAGAGAGGAAGCTCTGATTGTGATGAACTTGCTTGCCGCTGTTCTCTCTATAAGACCGTTGCTGAGTTTCCTTCTCCAGCGTGATGCATATCGTTATAGTCCAATTTATCATCCAGATATTTTCTTGGACCCAACTACTCCTGCATATACTCTAACTCACACTATCAATATTTGCCAAGCTGGTGGTGTTACATTTCACAGCCAAATTATATCCTATGGTCCTACTGTAGGATGTGAATGATGTACAGTACGTTAACACTTGTTACAGTTTCTATTTTTGATGCTGCCTTCTTGTTCTTCACAGCTCAGTCATTGCTGAGTACCGCAAGATAGACAAGATAGGGTAGTGGCAAAGTACTGAAAGACATACACACATTGTCAGTTCTGGTCTTTTATCAGGCTTGTTGACAATATAAGTATAGAATATAGCTGATAGCCTTATTCTTCAAGTCAGTTTGAGTTAATCTTAGGTCATGTCTCAAGTCTTTGAAGTAAGTTGAAGTCAAGCCACAAGTCTACACAGGATAATTGCAAGTCACAAAAGACTTTCTGAATTCCAGCCCTTAAAATGTCAAGCCTGCTGTGTCTGGTTTACTTGTCTGAAGGTATTTTCAACTTTACTGAGGCCAACTTTAGACTGTTAAACATTCAAGGTTGCAACTGTAGAAACTGTCTTTTCTTACTCTTCGAGATGCAGGGGCTAATAACGGCGACAAAGTCAATCCAACACTCTGTTCCAGAGTAAGATGTTTAACAGCTACTGGGTAGTTTTCCATAACCTTTTCTGTTGATGTTTGTGGTTCCAAGAGGATGACTTTTAATGTTTTCCTCTAGTGCCACCCTCTGGCTTAAATATTAAATTTTCCACCAGAAAAATACAAATCTATGGGCAAACTGTCATGGAATTCATTAAAATGTTGAATGATTTTTAAAATCTTCTTGCCATAGCTCATGTGTAACCATAACCCATCTTTGCCCTGTACACTCTAACATACCACAAATACAGTTATGACAAATCAAACATTACATTTTTTAATTCTGTTAATTGCGTTTCATTTTCAAATAGTCCACAGTCAAAGCCACTATTCCTGATATAGACAGAAAACCAGTCCCCTGATACCCTAGGAGCTCTGTTATGTCTGAGGTTTCTCAAGGGAAACAGGAAACCAGACAATGATGTTTGCTGATTCCTGCTTTGTGTGGCTTCTCCACAAAGTATATGGAAATGTTCATATCTTGTGCATTTGAAGTTAACAGCATAATCAGCTAGAAATGCAGCCATGTTTATTTTTCATTGTGGGCCATGAAGTAGATAATTCAGAAGTACAAAAGATAAGTCATACTGTATACATCTGATTAGTCTTCCATAAAATGTCAAAGCATATGGAGAAGACAAGGCAGTGTGAAGATTTCACTGTAACAATCGGCAAATTTTTAATATTATTATTGTAAGTTGTGGTTCATTTTAAAATGAAGTAATTTCAAAACACAAGCTCTGATGAAGTATCCAGAGAAACCTCACTTGGCTGATATTCTTTGAAGTGTTCTTAGTAATGCAAAATAAGAATTAACATTTTAACCTGGACCATTTTCAGAATCAAATTTTATTATTTTCCTTTGTGTCCTGGAGGCTTACCTCCGGCAAGGTATGCCAGAGGGAGGCATTCGTTAAAGTAATACCTTTATGCTTTCTCATGTGCAGGGTAGAGTGCAGTCAAACAATATATTTAGATTTATGGTAAACAATACAATTTTTGAGTTGCTGTGATGTCTTTGTTGCTGTGTTTACTGCTTTGGTGTTTCCACACTAGAGGCAGAAATTAGATATAATGTTTTTAACCTTTGCATTAACTTTTACCAAATGTGAATTGGACTGTTCACTGCAAAATGACAGAACTTCTGGAACTCTGAAATTCTTCTCCACCAGGAGAGTTTGATAAAAAGCATCTGGAAAAAGATGTTTTAAGTTACAGATACAGACACCTGCATGTTACCCCTCTGAGTACCACACATATGAACTTATATGGTCCATGAAGGCTTTGTGGATACGTTTAACATGGCATTGCTTTTTGTGTGTGTCTAAAGGATGTGGAAGGATGTGGAAGATTAATTCAGATTCACAATGACATTATCTCATTTTATTTAAGTGATTTACATTAGTGGTAAACAGAGAAAGCAAAAAGTTTTGAAGCCACACACTGATAAAATACAATAGTGAGATCATAAGACATACCCCTAACTTCTGATATAGATGGATATTCCAAAAACTGTATTTGACCTAGGTCATGAGTTCACTGATTTTAAAAGACTAAAAGACATGTCTGAGATTGATGGGAAATGTTTATATCAGTAAATTATTTATTTATCACTGAGTCTGTGTGATTGTTTGAGGGTTGTACCTCTGTAGTGACAACCTGAGAAGACAAGAAGATACTCTGGCAAAACCTTTAGAGCAATAATTACTTTTGTCACTACAGATGTAGTAAAAACGGTAAGTTTAATGATAATAATAGTAATATTACAGAACACCATCTACCTATCCACTTATGATTTAGCAATAAGTCTGCATTATTTAATAAATGATAAAAAAATAAAAATAAAACATTAATTATATTTGTAAATGTTCTCAGAAATAACTTCTAACATTTTTTCTTTAAAAAAGTGTAAAATATCTCAAACTGGCACTATAAGACTGCTTGATTCACTTTTTATGAAATAGAATATTGGTAGCTATGTGGTTGTAGCACTATACACAAATTAAACTATCACAGGTATTAAATGTTGAGAGAAGCATGCTAATCTGCTTTCTTCCTGACAGTCTGATGCTATTGTTGTATCTGTACAGTGAATATGAGGCTGCAGTTAGAAGGCAGGTAAATTAGCATAGCATAAAAACTGTGAATAGGGATAAACAGCTTGTCTCATTCTGTCAGAAGGTGACAAAATGCACCTACCATCACCTTTGCAACCTATTATTTAACACACTATATCTCAGTTGTTGAATCAAAGTGTAAAAATAACACATTGTAACGAATATGGGAAGAGAATAAAACCACAGATTCTCCTTTTTACATTTCTGTTTTTGTACAGGCTAGATGGTTTCCTATTTCCAGTCTTTAAGCTAAAGTAAACTAAATGTCTCTGTGCTGTAACCTAATGTTTTTAGATGTGAGAGCAGTAAAGCAAAAAGCATTATTTCTTTTTTAGCATTATTTGAAATCAATAGCAATAGTGCTGGTCATCTAAACCAGGCAGATTCACTTCGTCATTGCTCCATTGGTTCCATTTCAGAGGCAATGTCATATGGGAAAATTTCCGTAGAGTTCGGTTTATCATCACACTTCCAGTGAGGTTCAAGAGGAGGATTATTTAAAGCCATCAAACAGCCCAACCAGTAGCACTCAGCAGCCAGATGTCTGAAAGTCACCATCACATCCTGGGGGTTTTCACCTTTATATTCGGGAAAAGCTGTCTGTATCGGAGACATTGTTAGATTTTTGCATTATCAGTTATGCAAGCACAGTTATTGCCCAAAATTGTATGAAACGTATGCACTAGTAAGACTAATTTCAAACATACCCGAACATCTTCTTTTCTGCTATAGAACAGAGCCAGCTGAAGATTTTGAATTGTTAACTGTATGTATTCTGTAACCTGTAAGAAAGAAAAAACTGCTCCTTACAGAAATATAGTAACACAGTAAGCCCTTTTTGGACAATAGTCTTAAAGTCAAGTACCCTCTGAGGTGATGGTCCTTTACTGTTCTCATCCAGCCCACACATTTCCATTATCAGCTTCTTGTTCTTCTCCATTTGCTTTTTCGAGTCTTCAAACATTTTCTGTAATCAACATGTTCATTTTTAGTCAAACAAACAAATAATTCAATTAATTGAATCTGAACAGGGATTGAGTAAGATCACTCTATATTAATTTTACATCACCAGATTGTATCATACCTGAATTAAAGCTCTGGCAAATTCTTCATTCATTTTGTTTGATTTCAGATTTTCTTTCATTTTTTGCCATGTTTTAATTCTCAAATTATCATACATCTCAATAAGTTTCATTTTGCTGACTGGGTTGTTCATGCTCTCAGTATCTCCTGTCTTTATTGAGAGACCAAGGCCTTGTGCCACCCTATGCAAAGAAAAAAAAGGGAGTGTTAATTATATAATTACAGTTTGTTAATTATTTTTTTATTTCACTAGGTCAACGTATGCACCAAATCAAAATTTCTTTTTGTAACCAGTTTCACGTACCTGTCTTTGAATGATTTAAATTCTTCCTGTGTTTGTTTCAGGGCACGTCTAGATGGGGGGGGGGGGTGTTGAACAAATAATCTGGTACCAACTGATTTCAATGTGCAACATTTGTACTATATCCTTTGTATTTATCAGTATTAGTATTGTTGGTATTTATTATTAGAGTATTTATTACTGCTGATTTAAAATAGTTAATACCCTGCAGAGATAAAGCTCCAGAGACTGGTTGCTGTCATAAACGTTTAATCACACGAGTGATTTAAGTGGATATATATTCCAAATTTAATCCAATAAACCATCTGATATTCTACCCTCAAATTTTCTTTGAATCAAATTGATACAAAAACTGATACAATTTTAACAAAACCTGACTGTCACATACTGTAGTTTTGTAGTTGCTACAGATGTGTTTAATATGTCATTAAAAGTAAGCTTAATATTTACCTTGTCTCTTCAAGTCGGCCTTTGTAAAAAATGTCCATCTCAGTCATACTGTGGGTACCAACATCATGAAAGGTTTTCTTGGTTAGAGCACTTGAGACCACAGCTTCAGAGTTTAAAGCACAAATTCTATTAACATTTATCATTAAATGGTTTATATAAAGGACCAGTATGTAGGATTTAGTGGCATCAGGTGGTGAAAACAGATATTGCAACCAACTGAACACCTGTCCCCTCACCCCCTCCCTTTTCAAGCATGTCGGAGAGTCTACGGTGGCAGCCAGGTGACAAAATGGCATCAACTACCACTGTAGTTGTACTACAGATATGATATGCGGTTATTATTTTGTAAAACTATAGGTAGTAGCTAACATGCATTCTCTCATCTTGCGTCTCAGAAACTAGTTACCATATTAAATATACAACTATACTGCACAGGTGTTGTGGTGTTCCCTCTGTATCTAATAAATAAGGTCAGAAAAATATTTACCTTGCCCCTCCAAGTTTCTTGTCGCATACAGCTTGCATCTCAGCAATCCTGTGTTTAAATCATCATAAATGGTTATTTTGGTAACATCACTTCAGACTACAGATTGACAATGTAAAGCAAAATATAAACACAAATTCTGCAAACATTCATAATTAATTTTTGGAGACAAACCTTTCCTTGCAGTCAAGTTGAGTTTGTTCACACTGTTGGCAGCTGGATTTTACGTCTTCCTTGCTGCTCAAAAGAAATACAGTTCGTTTTCAGATCTTTTATTGTGAGGGGTAGTAGTGAGTAGTAAAAAATGCACTGAAGAAATTTCATATATGTCTCCTGTCTTTTTATGGCATTAGAGCTTGCTATTCTTTATATATATTATATTCTCTGTCACAGAATGTAACATGACCCGGATTTATTCATTTTCTTCCATTT
>BRZM01000026.1:2244221-2387814 GCA_033238685.1 Lates japonicus | reverse complement strand
AGATAAGTTTAAAAAAAATATTTACCTTGCCTCTTCAAGTTTCTTGTATTCAGCTTGCATCTCAGCAATCCTGTGTTTAAACCATCATAAATGGTTATTTTGGTATCATCACTTCAGACAGCAAAATATAAACACAAATTCTGTGAACATTCATGATTCATTTTTGGAGACAAACCTTTTCATGTAGTCATGTTGAATTTGTTCACACTGTTGGCAGCTGGATTTCACTTTGTCACTTTCTTTGTCTTCATTGTGTGTTCTGCACAAAAGAAATACAGTTTGTTTTCAGATCTTTCATTGTGAGGGGTAGTAGTGAGTAGTAAAGAATGCACTGAAGAAATTTCATAGTTGTCTCCTGTCTTTTTAAAAGCATGACATTAGGGCTTGCCATTCTTTAGCACTTGTATTCTGAGTCACAGAATGTAACATTACCAGAATGTATTAATTTTCTTCCAATTACTAACAATATTTTTTAAATTTGTGTCAAATCCAAACAAAACATCCTATTTATAACTGACCATAAACATCTGTTAGAGGGGGGTTTAGTTTCAGAAACTAGTTAACATTTTAAATATGCAACCATATCGCACATGTGTTCTGGTGTTCACTCTGTATGTAACAAATAAGGTCAGAAAAAGATTTACTTTGCCTCCTCAAGCTTTTCATTGCAGTCAGCTCTTGTCTCAGTAATCCTGTTTTTAAACCATCAGAAATGGTTATTTTGGTATCATCGCTTCAGACTAGAGATTCACAATGTAAAGTAAAATATAAACACAAATTCTGTGAATATTCATGATTAATTTTTGGAAACAAACCTTTCCTGGCCATCACGGAGAGTTTGTTCACACTGCTGGTCCCTGGATTCTACGTCTTTGTTTTCCGTAGAGCATTTGCTGCACAAAATAAATGAATGGATAATCTTCTCAGTTCTTTTATTGTGAGGGGTAGGAGTAAGTAGTGAAAAATGCACTGAGGAAATTTCATAGATGTCTCCTGTCTTTTTTACAGCATAGCATTAGAGCTTGCTGTTCTTTAACACTTATATTCTCAGGATGTAACATGATCAGGATTTATTAATTTTCTTCTATTTACAACAACAATATTTTTAAGTTTGTGTCAAATCCAAATATAACACATTTTTTGTAACTGACTTCAGATAACCTCTAGAGGGGGCTAAAGTCTCGAAAACTGGTCACCATTTTGAATATGCAACCATAATGCACAGGTGTTCCAGTGTTTACTCTGTATGTATTAAGTAAGTTCAGAAAAATGTTAACTTTGCCTCATCAAGCTCCCTGTAGCAGTCAGCTTTCGTCTCAGAATTCCTATGTTTAAATCATCATAAATGGTCATTTTGGTAAGATCTTTTTAGACTATAAATTGATGATGTAATGCAAAATATAAACACAAATTAATTTTTTTAAATTAATTTTTGGAAACAAACCTTCTCTCGCAATCATGTTGAGTTTGTCCAGGCTCTCTCTCATTCTTAGCACTTCTTTTGCTGAACAAAAAGAAATACAATTTCTTGTCAGTTTTTCATCATTGTGGGCAGACAAATTATTCAGTAGTTAATACAGGGATAAAACAACATTTCAAGACCTCCCAGTATCAATGCAAGAAACCAGCTATGCTGGAGCTAATCAATGTAAACTCCACACTTAGATAAGACTTTCTACTCCCATCATTAACCCCACTGTTTATTCAAATTTTTGTAGTGGTAAGTGGAAAGGATGTACCTTGACTCTTCGGGTTGTAGTGTATGACAACGATCTCTGTTAGGGAAGGGGGGAGAGGGTCAGCATTTATGGCAGTGAGAAAGAGAAGAAGAAGAAATCAATTCATCTTGCTGTGTGTGAATCTAAAATGCTGAGAACACAAATGTCTTCCCGTCACCTTAATCATTCATCAAATCTAGCATGTAGAGAGCAAAATCTACTTTTAATAAATATCTTTTATTTCTATTGATTCCTGTTTGATCAAGTGCTGGTATATAATACTTTGTGCAGCTAAAAAATCTTATATTTAGTATTTTGGTCTACTCTGCATTCCTATTTCTTTAGTATATAGAGTTAACATTATATTTTAAGCACTTACCCCTCTTGATTTTCACTCATTTTGCTGATTCTCCTCTCTCTTGTCCTGTCCAAGGAGCATGTGTTCAGTCAGTCTGTCTCCAGTGCTAATGTAGAACTCTACAAATCAGGGGGTGGGGCTTTTTTGAGAAATAACCTCCAGGCTGATATTATTGCAACAGGAAGTGATGATGACTTAGCAGCTGTACTAGAATTGGAGGTGGCCTTAATCTGCTCCCAGCTGATGATTTCAGAGAGACCATCAAGACACACTGCATGAAGACAAACTGCAACAAGTTCTAAGCACATACAGTATATTATACTTTGAGCAGCATTGTAGGTGGTACTGTTGATATAACTACACATTAAGTGCTGGATGTAGGAAAGCTCCTCAAAGAAATATTCTCTGATGACCTCTGTGATGAATGTGAAAAAAAATCATTCCAATGAGTTGCGAAAAATGATGTATGGTTCATCACTCAAACAAGTGTCTGATGATACCAAAACCACCCACCTGTGTACTTAATTTACTTACTGTTGGTTAATTTGTTTGTGCCAGTGTGTGACCTTCAGTGGTAGAGCAAGTATTCAAATCCTTTACATAAGCAAAAGTACTACGCAATAACACAAAGGCAGCAGCTAAAACTATATACAGGTATATATGCATATCTATATATACATGTAATATAGATTTGTACGGTATATATACAAATTTATGTACATACAGCAAATATACTGACAAATCTTCCAGTATTTACAGTCAAAGTGACCTTGTGTAAGTGAAAGTGTTTGTGTCTGTGTGGAAGGTTGTTAATATAGAGTTTGTGTTGAGGATCCAGATGGCCTGATAGAAAATCTAATGCAGAGATCCAGACAAAGACCACATTTGTCTTTCATGGAAATTAGTTGCAAATCATCTGTATGTTATGTACCTTGTTGCCATGGCTCCACACTTTCTGGTAGGGTGGGTGTTTTCTGTGGCTTGTTTTGGCCTCTTTGGTGTTACTTTAAAGAATTTAAGGTGATAATTTGCCTTGTTTGAATGGTGAGGCTTTAGGTTTGACTCTGCATATGTAGTGGTATGTTGTGTTGAATGTTGTTAGCCATGTGTCAGAGGTAACTATTCTTTCCATAGATGCCAGTGCCACTATGTATTTCCTAGATTGGAGTTACCACTTAAAGTCACAATCAGGGCACAGGTTGAAACTGAGAAATGTATTTATTGGTTGGGTTGTTGATTGCCACTAAGCCTTACAGCTATACTAGAATTCACATATGATTCAGTTACGTGTACCTCAGTACAGAAATGACAGAGAATGCTCTTTGTTTAAGAGTCATCATATTTTTAACTTTTGGAACTGTATACCACTGTAGCTCCTCCGAGTGTTTCCCTTTGAGGCACTCTTTGTATACACACACAGCATACACACAAGTGAAATATCGTTCTCCAAATAATAGGTGCACATTCACACTTAAAACATATAGTTAAAAACACAATACACATTTAGAACCCAGAGCAGCTCTCAAGTAAAGTGTTGATGCAATTGCACGTGCACTGTAAGGCAGTTTAAACCCCCTGAATGTCAAGAGGTGGCAGCTGGCCAGACTTGCTAAACTGCTTGCCACCAATTACACTGATTAGCCATAACATTACGACCATTGACAGATGAAGAGAATAACATTGATTATTTTGTTACAATATAATATTCTCCGGAGAAACCTTGGGTTCTAGCATTTATCTTGATGTTACTTTGACACATACAACCAACTAAATATTGTTACAGACAAAGCACACAACCTCTATGGCAAAAGCACTCCCTAATGGCAGGGGCCTCCTCTAGCAGTGCAATGCTCCAGCCACACCTCAAAAACTGCTCACAAATGGCCCAAGGAACACAGGGGGTGTTTGGTCTGCAGCAATGTTTAGGTGGGTGGTACAAGTAAAATTGCCATCTAGATGAAAACCAGACCTCAGCAGAGCATTCTATTGTAATGAGATGATCAATATCATTCACTTCACTTGTCAATGGTTTTAATGTTATGGCTGATCAGTGTATGTACTGAGGAATTTCAGTGACAATGACTGTTCCATTGCAGATCACCTCACTTTAATCAGTATATTACTTGTCTCACTAAAGACACTTGACCTGTGCTTTGGTAACATAAAGGAACAACATGGCGGGGATTCAAAACCACCTCTTGGCTACTTGGATTATAATATTTATAAACCTTAAACAGCAGCTTAAAACCAGTGAGCCTTAGAAGAATTGAGATATGAAAGAAGTAATTGGTGGATGATCTTGGATGTTTTGACTGAGCAGCATGAGACATCTTCAAACATACTGTGAGAACTTGGATGGGCTCAACCTTGTGGTAACAGACTATACACTTTTGTGTGGACAATGTTAAACCAACAAAATGAGATATAAAGATCTAAAGGATAAGCCATGGATAAATGGAGAATTGAAAGCAGTGCTGAAAAAGCAAGCCTTTCAGCAGGGTGACAATGCAGAGGTTAGAATTATACAATAAGAAATTAAGAGGATTATTATTGGGTGTAAACAAAAAGCAGACGACAGAAAGGAAGATGAGGGAAAACAGCTTAGTCTCTCAGTTTCTGTTCATTTTGCTCTTTCTTTTCTCTCAAACTGTGATGTTCATTGTGAGTCTGTCAGTAGTTTTAATGTGACCACACCCTTCCTACAGCTGCCAAGGAGGAGGGACAGAACATTGACAGAACAGTAATAAAAGCACTGAATCATAACATTCAGCACTTTTTAGGCATAGTAATTGCTGTACATTGCCATTTTGACTTTTTCTTTGTTCGCATAGCTAAATCTGTTTATGCAATGGGTGATTCCTTTATCATAGCGATAGACTTTGGTACTGCATACAGTGGATATGCCTACAGTGTGTCACCAAGAGAGGCACAAACTGAGCCCATTCTGAAGACCTGGGGGAAAAAGCATCGATTTGATACCCCAAAGACTCCAACCTGCATTCTTTTCAATGAAAAGGAAGAATTCATTGGCTTTGGTTATGATGCCAAAATGTCATATTGTAAGATGGGTAACCCAGAAGCAAGGGAAAAGTACTTCTTTGAAAACTTCAAGATGTCTCTCTATGGAAAAGTGAGTAAACCATCTTTATTGTTTGAAACCCAAGAAAGTTGTGTCTAAATGACTTATTCTACTCCATTGCCAATATTGTAGTATTTAGCATTGTGGTTCACTAACTAATATATTGTAACTTATCACCAGAAACTCAATAGAAACATAATGATTCCAGCAGCAAATGGAAAGTCAATGAATGCCCTGAAAGTATTCACAGCAGCACTGCACTACCTGAAGGAAGATGCACTGAAAACCATTAGTGTCCATACATCAGGGATTCAGTATGTTGCCTCTGATTTCACCTGGGTTCTGACAGTACCTGCTATCTGGGATGTTTCAGCAAAGCAGTTCATGAGAGAAGCTGCAACTGAGGTAATTACTTCTTTTATAAAATAGTAGAACAATAAAATGCAGTTTTAAATTTATTGTACTGATTGATTGACTAATTTGCTGATTTGAATTCTAGGCCGGCATTGTGACAAATGAAATAGCAAACCGGTTGGTAATAGCACTGGAACCAGAGGCAGCCTCAATCTGGTGTAAGAAGCTCCCAGCTGATGGTTTCATTGCAGACAACCAAAACAAAGACACATTAGAGGACACTCCAGGAACACAATATATTGTTGTTGATTGTGGAGGTATGTAGTGCTGTATAACCCCTGTTAAAGCCAAATATTAGCTTTAAAAATATTTAGACATCCAACAGAACATTGCACGTTTACCAATTTCAAGTGTTACTTAGACTATAGTACAAAACAAATTTACTTGAACTGGCAATGTAGACAGCTGCTAAATGAATACTCCCATTTTAGTGTAGCATCTCACTGAAACCTGTGATTGTCTGGTTTTTACAGCCCCCTGAAATAGTATTGAAAACATAGCCCCTGCAGGCACCTCAGTACTCCACTACCATCTCCATTACCTCCAAAGAATGCAATCCAGGGACAATGAGAATGAAGGTGCTGAAAGTAACAAATTGGCTACAGCAGATTTCATTGAGATTGTCTGATTTTTCCTCAGCCAGAAATGTATGAGATCAAAATGATTTTATTGTTGTCAACCAGCAGGCGGTTGACCAACACCAGTGGAGCCAGCTCCCTACCTGGCAACAATCTGACAGAAAAGAAATAAAGATACATGCATGACAAACGAGTGCTCCAAATTGACACAGCTCAGACAAATCATCTGCTGATTAGAGTTAATCATGCCATTTGCTGAAATGAACAGCATTCAGTAACTAGTGAAAGCAAATGATAAACCAATTAATTTCCTTTCTCAGATGACCCCTGCACATCAAAGGGAACATCCACCACTTCCTCCTTTAAAATCAAAAAGGACATCTGGGTGTGGTGTACCTGTGATGGTTGCTGTGGTTTCTATGGGGGCATTGTCTCAGTGGTAGTACACCTGCTGTCTCTCAGTTGAAACAAGGGTGTGGTCATGAAACAAAGCTGGTTGTATCCCAGTAGATGGTTGGCAGAAGCACTCTTTGATGGCAACATTCAGATTCTCATTGTCCATACTATCTAGCTCTTGAGAGTTGGATCAAAAGGAGCAGAAGATATTCATTGTCAGATATAACAAAGTTATAAGGGACTTCATCTCAATTGTAAAGACAACCAGACTGAGTTTCTTTTTTTGAAACTTAATATTTCCAACAGGCATTTTACATTAAAAAACCTGGCAACAGTCAGAAGGCATAATTCATTACCACAGGCAGAAACCTTGAGCAGCTTAACACAGGCTGAATCACATAGATGGAATAAGTAGTTTTAGCTGGATAACACTGACACAGTTAAGCCCAGTTTGAGACCTTTTAAGGGTGACTTAAAAAAACTTCCACTTGCTCAAATGCTGTAGTTAGAGCACATACGTTTTTGTGTTACAGGTGGTACTGTTGACATAACTGTACATGAAGTGCTGTGTGGAGGAGCCCTGAAGCAGCTACACAAGGCTTGTGGCAATGACATGGGAGGACAAACAGTAGATGAAAAATTCAAAGATTTCCTCAAAGAAATATTCTCTGATGACCTGTGGGATGAATATGAAAAAGATCATCCCAGTGAGCTTCAGAGAATGATGTATGATTTTACTTTCATCAAACAAGAGGATGATGATGCCAGAATCGCCTGCCCATATAACTTAACAGAATTAGCTAAGAAAAGAGAACAGCAGATTGAAACATACTTCAACAAGGTGCAAGGCGCATCCTGGGATGATGGACAAATCAAAATCTCGAGAGAGAAAATGAAATCTTTCTTTAGTGACAGTCTTGGCAAGATCACCAACAATCTCAGAGAAATCTTGAAGAAAGGTTTCAAAATTCGGTACATTCTCTTAGTGGGGGGCTACGCTTCAAGTGATGTTCTGCGCAGACGCATTACCAGTGAGTTTAGTGCTCAGTGTAAAGTGCTGTGTCCTTACAGGGCCCAGGAGGCAATTGTGAAGGGAGCTGTCATGTTTGGAAGAAACCCAGGGATTGTGGCAATCCGAAAAAGTGCTTTTACATACGGGATTGATGTCTGGCAGAAATTTGATGAGTCCACACACAGGGCAGAAAAGAAAATTGCAAATCAAGAGGGGGACTGGTGTCGTGATATTTTCAAGAAACTGGTGGAAATAGGTGAGGATGTAGGTTGGGATGAAACCAGAGAGCACATTTTCAATCCTGTAGAAGCAAATCAGACATCTGTGATTTGTGCATTTTACCGCACAGAAAGAGGAAATCCAAAGTATGTGGATGAGTGGGGACTGGAGCCTGTTGGCTCAGTTTATGTTAACATGCCCTGTACTGAACGTGGTAGAAATCGAAAAATCAAACTGGAAATAAAGTTTGGCTCCACAGAAATTCAAGCCACAGTCACTGACATTGATTCCCAGTCAACAGGTGAAACTAAGATTGATTTCATGACCAGAGCATGAAGATTTTCTAGCTTTTCTACCAAAATGCAACTATTTCCTCTGTTGTTTCATCAAAACATTTTGCATCAACATCATACGACAAGTTCAAAGGTCAAGATATTAGACAATTTGGCAGTGGCTAAATAGAGGGCACGCATCTCTCACCATGCATGCTGTGCCATGGTCCCTCTCCTCAGGACCATGGAACTTGCTCACCTTTGGCGTCCATTCCTTGTACGTGATCCAGTTCCAGGGTCCTGGTGTTGTACGTGGCTCACTGGCACAGTTTGCTGAGACACCGGATAGAACTGAATTGTCCTTAATAAAATTTGTTTGAGAAAGCAAAGCAGATGGAATTAAAGAGGCATTTAATTGATCTTCATGATATGTGTAATAAAATCTAAATACAAACTTATCCACAGACAACCAGGGGATTGCTATGGAAATGGTTACGCTGCCACACTACTGTCCTGTCCTGTCTCCTTAGCCAAGAGAGCATCACCAAACCACATGGGGTTTAGACCTGTAGTGTTTCAGATATAACAGATGTGCTAACAATACACCACAGGAGTTAGTGAGAATTTATCGGCTCCAGCTGGAATTTTTTTCACAGCACTGTGCATCACAGGAAAAATCAGCATCACAAATCATCATACAACACTGACGGGCAGAAATGCATGAAGTACAACACAACAGCAATAGGCAGACCAACATGAAAGCAAGGCGCATAGTTCCCTCGCTCAGTTACCCGATTTAGGCTTGTTATCAGGCTTTTGCCAAGGTGAGTCCCTCTGCACCCCAGGGTTAGGGTTTTTTTTCCTGCCAATTACTTCTGGATGTCTTACACTTATATATCATTATTATATTTTATTATATTTTACAGACACATTGTAATGTATGAACATATTTATGTCCATCCAAGTAAATTCCCCAAGATGCAGTGTAAAAGTGTCAGTGGTAATTGGAAAAATATGCATTGTAAACTCTATGACACGTTGTCAGTGATATGACTTATGTACATTGATGTGTGAAATGGCACATGAAACAGTGATTATGGGGATAAATGGGAGTTTGCTGCAGTTATTGTTTTGCTGAATGTTTGTGCCACTCCACAATGAAGACCAAAGAATAGCTGCATCATTTAAATATGTTAAGTTTTTGTTAAATAAAGTTGATATTTATTTTGGTGGGTTTCTTGTGAGTTTCTTTGCTGTGAAGTAATAACCTAAAAACAGGAAACATAATAACATACATTAATAATTGCTGGCAAATGCACTTTCTTGCAAAAATAAGCACCATAATTGCACTGTGCATCAGCACAAACACAGCTGCACCTGTCCTCTCACCTCAGCACAAACACAGCTTTGACTGCACCTGTCCTCTTTGGAGCCAGGAAAGTACAGAATATGTGCAGATGATAAAACATTAAATAAATAAATATACCTCCAACATTGTAAAGATGACATTTGCTTTTACCCTGGCTTTGCACCAGCAGGAAAATAGAGCCCCAAACCATAATAACCCACCTGGTTAATTTAAATACTTATCATGCTTGTCATCCCAAGAGCTACACACCTCATATGGTTGAAAAGGCAACTTGTTCTGTTATCTCAAGCTAGGCATCTGCTGTTCTACATTTCCTCTTTAATCAACATTATAGATACAAAGAGATTATATGTATGTCCAGTTATAGTAGTCAAATATCTTCATGCGTATAAACACAGATATTTATATTAAAACAAATTCAAACATGTGACTTTATATTACTTGAAATGTACTGCCACGAACTCAACAAGTTTAACCAGCCTAATCATCAGTTGACATCGTATGTTCATAAAGCACTCTGTCTCTTGTCTTTGTCAGAGGAAGTTCTTTGGCTGCTCAATAGAAAGAAAGATAAAATGACATTTTGAGAATTGAGTTCACATTGAATATTTGTACTTCAGCTAACTGCATGTAGCTGCCTTTAAATAATGTATTTTTTCTCCTTAAGGGGATTGTGAATAATTCCCATGCTAGTACTGAAAAAATCATCAAGTAGCCACTGAATTAAATCTGACATTCTATGACCTGTTTTCAGTTTCCCTGCAATATGTTTAAGTATTTATCCATTTATATAAAATATAGAAGCCCCAGTGGCTGGTTCAAACAGCAAGAAACAAAATCCCAATTTACATCACATATTCTTTCTTTCATTCTTCATTCTTTTACGCACTTTGCCCAGTTAATTTATGTTTCCCTGTGTAGTTATTGTTTTCAGTACAACTCTTCACCCAGAGGGGGGCAGCATGGCCCTGTGGCTGTGCTGTAAATAGAGCAGCCCGTATGGATAACTGGAAATTGTGTTTGATTTGAACCAGGAAGAAACTGACTAAATCTGTCAAGCCACAGTGACTGACACTGCCACTACTCTTTCAATGTAAAAGCCAGACAGAAAAGACTGCTCAGTTGTAGCACATATCGAAAGCATAATTGTTGAGCATCATCATCGCTGACCAGAATTCCTTTGGTGTTACAAGCAACTTTGCTGCAAAATGAAAGGGTAATTGTTCATTGTTCAGTTTGAACTATTTTCGGCATTAAAAAAAAAAACAACTCAGTACATTACAATGAAATCAGGTTAATGCTGAATTAAATTTATATATGCAAACAACAAAAGAACTTTTTGAAATATTAATTTTACAGTTGTTCATTATGATAGTGACACTGGGTTTATGGTGAAAGCTTCTCGTCACCTAACGTCACGACCTTTATTTTGAAAATACACCGGAACAAGGCGACCTGAAATACACAGTTGCGACAGATGATAAAGTTCCAGTATTTCGTCTGATAAAAGACAACACCTCGACCTGTACTTCCTGACTGCAGCTGCAGGAGTATCGCCTGGATGTTTGCGGTAAATTAAACCTGAGTATTTTTATTTATTCATAACACCTAACTGTTACTTATTTGCAAAATATTTCACAGAGCTTTAGCTAACCATATTTAATAATGCACTTTACTGGACATTTTGGGAGACCTACACTTTGCTAACTTTGTTTTTTTTTTTTTTTTTAATCCTGGTTGTTTTGTTTCTTAATTTTTCTTCGTATTCGCTGTGTAAAAGAGACACACTACGTCTTAAGCAAATGTGACAGTTTGTGTAAAGTAGCTAATGCTGTTTTTAGCGCTCCTGGGAGTGATTGTAAGGTTATTAGTGACAACCTTTTATTCAGGTGCTGTCACATTGTGATGTGTTGAAGACTTTTTTTTACAGTGTAGTTATGGGGAATTGGCTTCCGCGTTTGTTTCCCAGCGGGTCACATTTCGGTGTGTGTGTGTGAGAGAGAGAGTTTGTGTGCTCTACTGGAGATATAACATTAATATATCACCCTGCTATTTACACTAAAAGTCTGTATGCAAGTATGTGAAAAGACATCAAACAAAGCAAGTTGCTGAAACCAACTAGTATTATATGTGATCATACACTGCTATAATTATCAATTATAATCATGATACGTTCGGGTATGTCTTGTCCTTACAGGCATGGCTTTGTTCGAGGACTGCACTGTACTTTTGGAGCTGAAATCTTTGCCTTTCAAGGAGAAGAAGAAGCTAAAGTCAGCAATAACAGAGAATGGAGGCAGCATTTCCTTTGTGGTCAATAAACAGGTCAGTGTGAGTGTGATCATTCCCCACTGTAGGTGTGTCTTAGTACCAGGTTAGACTGGTATTGCCCTGTTGTTTCCTAACTCTCTTGTAGAGATATCAGACTGTTCAAGCTCTGGGAGTGGAGTCTCCCTGTGCCTGTGTGGGTTTTCTCCGGGTACTCCAGCTTCCTCCCACAGTCCAAAGACATGCAGGTTAGGTTAATTGATGACTCTAAATTACCCGTAGGTGTGAATGGTTGTTTGTGTATATATGTTGGCCCTGCGATGGACTGGCGATCTGTACAGGGTGTACCCCGCCTCTCGCCCAATGACAGCTGGGATAGGCTCCGAGCCCTCCGCAACCCTTAATGGATAAGTGGTTTAGATAATGAATGGATGATTCCCCAAACCTACAGTATGGGTTATACCTAAATTTTCTTTTGGGAGGAGGGATAACCAAAATGTTTCCATACTGCTGACTTGAATGTGTGGGGCTGCAGTCTCAGGGTTATAATTCATCTTGGGCTTATTTAAATAGCCTTACTTATACCACAGGTATGATCATGATTGGACCAAAATAGTCACATAACACATGCAGTTGAATGACAAGGAAATTGGTGTTGTGTAATATTTATATACAGCTTGCCCTTATTTAACATAGAATGATAATTTTGTGATTTACATGTATTACAATGTTGTTTCATCTTCCCATTTTGGAATATGAGATTGTGGTTGTTGTACCCCTAATATACTGTAGATTAACAAAAATCACAACTTGTTTTGTGTTCTCACCTACATTTCCCATAGTGCTCTCTGATAGTGACCAGCAATGTGTCCAACCTGAGCTCCAACAGGCTACGTAGCATCCAAAAGCACCAAACTCCTGTGGTCGGGGTGGAGTACGTGTACAGCTGTGTGGACAGAGGAGTTCTTCTGCCTGTGGATGGATACAAGCTGGACACTTCCTCTGTCCCTGCTTTTTCACCTCCTCTTCTTCTCTCCTCACCGAGACCAGATCCACTCTCAAATCAAGGTATTATCTTTATAGCCAGCAATTGTAAAGAAGCAAAGAAACATAGATATGTATAGACTCTAAGCAGATACACAAACTACAAATACAGTATATGCACTTAAAACAGGGTTTGAAAAAGTACTTTACACTGTCACATTCTCAGCTCTTTTTTCATTTTATATGGACATGACTTACAGTGCTTTGATTATGAAAATACCTTCATCAGGTCAGCAGGTATTTAACAGTCTGCAAAATTCACTTCCTCATATTAATGAATTAACACAGTCAGTGTCTATTTTGCCTCTATGGTTAACTTCTAAGAAGATGAAGTGAACAGGATTAAACATAATGAGTAGGAGTATCAGGATCCTATTCAGTGCAAATCAAGCTTTAATTATCACCTGGAGCCAGGCCTGGGTTTCTTCCTCGCTGTGTAATTGACAGGTGATGTCTAGAAAGTGTTGTGCAGACTCAAGCAGTTACAGAAGACATAGAAACCAGATGAGAGCCAGGACCCCTCCTAATTCCAGCTCAGTGACTCATGATCAGTCACTGCCTTATTATTGGCACTTACCGTATACATAAGTCATGAGTTTCTTTGCTTATCAAATCTAGTTCAGTAGTTTTGCCCTCTCACTTCTCTTTCAGTGTTGATATATGGACTTTTAGTTTAAAAATACAGTTGAGACTCAGCAGGTTTAACAACGAGGTTTTAGGTTGGATAAAGGGTGTGTTTGCTTTCAGGTGTGTGCACTCTTGTACTTTGTTACACCTTCTGATTTTCTTTAGCGTTAATTCAAACCTGCAGCAGTGTTATGTCATCAGTGTTTTGTGAAGTGTGTATATAGCAATCTACTTGTCACAGTGTTTACATAGTATGTACATACCCAGCTTTACATGCATACCAGCTCTTGCAGAACATTTGAGTGTAGGTTGAGTGAATTATAAATGTGTGTCTGTTCTGTCTTGTGCATTGTAGTGTCCAAAGTACCAAAGAGCACAGCAGCTGAGCCTCCCAAAGGTCAGGCCAAGCCTGTGAATTCTGTCAGCCTGACTCAGAGGGCAGAAACCCTGAAGAGGAGCGGAAATGTTCTGGAAAAGTTCAGGTGTGAAAAACAACCATACTCATCAGTATTTTTTGTGTTTAGTATTTAATGTATCACACCATTGCCAAAAATACCACACCATTAAATATGGCGTGCACAAACATTTCTACAGAAAAATATATTCCCAAACACTGATGAAATGCTACTGATCTTTTCAATTTTGTTGTCAACTGCTCAAATTCACAGAATTTTTGCTGAAACTGATGCTGATCTTCCGTCATATCCGCATAATTTTCAAGTGGCCAAGTATTCAATCTTTGAGAAGGTAAAACGGCTATTCCTTTTTAGCTTACTACTACTACTAGTGTAATAGTGGTACTCTAAGCACTATTATTATTAATATACATTTCTCTCAAGATAAACAGCAACACTTGGTGTGTGCTGGAGCTGCAGAGTGCCAAAGCAGAGAAAGGACAGCAGTACCGTGTGGTCAAGTACTGGAAGAATGATATATTAGCCAAGGTATGATGTGTTTTGTATGTTACTGCTTATATTGTATGTCAGCTCAGAGATGACCCTGTTAAACAATTTGGCATTTGTCAATATAATAATTTTTGTGGGCTTAATGTAGGAAAAAAGTCACCTCTGCAAATTGTGATATAGATATAATTTACAATATAATTTAGTTTTACCTCAGAACGTCCTCCAGTTGTCTGGAAAACCCTCAGATACAGCATTTAAACCACCACAGGACACTGTGCTGTACTGTAAAATGTCCAATGAAACCATACCATCCAAGTTCTTAAGTGTGGGTCATCAGTTTTTAGCCCCATCAGTGGGACAAGTAATCAGAATGTGGGATTCAAGTGAGACTGAAGTAGAGCAATAATGTGCACGATGGAAAGACATGAAACTACATACCAGTACCTGTGTTTGTGCTAACAGAAAGATGCAGTGAAGGACATGCTGGTGTTTCTGTCCACGTCAGAGGAAGCTCTAGAGGTGTACCAGGCACTGAGAAAGACTCTGTTGGCTACTGGTTTGCAGCTGAGGAGCAGCATCCTTCCACAGGCCCCAGCCCTGGGCTCTACCCCCCTGCAGCAGGTCCAGCACACTCACTGCACAGCACAGTTTGTAAAAGTTCACACATTTTGCTGATAGTCTTATCCATGGCAAGAAAATTGGTTGTGGGTAATGTCATTTTTAGCACAATTGCATGATTTTATCAATTTTATCAAGAAGCTGTGATAAAATGCATAAGACACTACTTTTTATGTAAGGTTTACAGTACGTTCTGCACATATTTTATGCTCTGATCTGACAAAAGTATTTTTGATATGCATCAATAGATGGGATTTTTAGCTAGATTTACTGGTTTTATGATATGTGAAGCCTTAGGAGCCCCTGCTGCTGGACATTTGTGTACTGTCGCTGAACCTAATGAGCTGATTAGTTGACTTCCATGTTCCTTGTTTGACTGGCAGCTGCTGCTGGAGGAGAAATTGAACACAGGAAGCTTATCACAGGAGGTGGGCGTCTTTGTGGAGCTGCTGTGGACTGAGGCCCTGGGTTACCTTGGGAACATCCTCAAAGTTTCAATCGACAAGCTCAGCCTCAATGATGTAAGGTTTTCTCTGTGTATTGTTCTGTAAAATCGGAGTCTGCTAAATCTGCTATTGTACTCTTGAAATCAGCTGTCCCATCAGCCTGTTGTTCATTTTGACTTCCAGAAAAGGCTCTCATCATGAATCTCATTAGATTGACACTTGTGATCAATGCCTTGTGTATATGTAGGTGAGCAGGGCAGAGGGCTTGTTGCTTCAGGCTCAGAGGAAGCTACGAGAGGCAAAGCATGCTGAGGTGGCATCTCTCCTGGAGGAGGTTTACACCCTGCTGCCGCACTGCGCTGCGCCCTTACCTCCCAATGCCAAGCTCATCTCTCAGAAACTGGACCTCTGTCAGGTAACACAGAACACACATGGACATACACTAGGACAGATACACATATACATACAGAAAGTTATTTTGTGTGCACACATCATATCTGTGTTCTAAATCCATACTACACACAAAAATGTGTACTCGAAGCAGCCAGTATGCACACTAAAAAAACAGAAAACCTGTTGATGAATGTTCTGTTGATGGACACTTTTGTCCCACAATGCAGTGCTCAGATGAACTTAAAAAGCCACTTACAGCATCACAAAATTAAACTGAATCACGGAGAGCAGTGAACAGCTTTGTGAGATTCTGAAGTCAAAATGTGATTGACATGCATCACTGCACATATCTTATCATTTCCAGTGAGTGTAACACATTGAAATGTTGTTTCTGATTAAACACTGATAAATATTCTGAAACACACACTAACAGTTGGCAGTTTAGGTAAGATTCAAATCTGGTTATGTTACACTACTGCAGTGTCTGTGGTGATTATCATGCTCTCTTTTCAGCTTATGGATTATGTGCTTCAGATCTGATCTCTTGGGTTTCTAAAACCATGTAGTCCTTCAACATTTGAGTTTTTATTCAACAGAGTGTAAACATGCTACAGGTTAAAATATTTAAACTGTTAATTGCATTCATTGTATGGTAATCAAAACACAATAATAATAATAATTAATCACGTAATATAATAATCACTGCTGTCATGTCTACATGTCCATGCTGAAAGGAACACAATCTATTCTTTTTGTCCAAGTTAATCAGAGATGTTTTGAACACGAGTGAGATGACTCTGAGAAGTCCCGCTCCTTCCTGTCGGGGGAAGTACCGTGCTCTGAGGTGCAGCATCGAGACCGTTCCCCCCAGCTGCTCCGAGTTTCAGGCTGTGGCTGCTCTGGTGCAGAAAAGGTAGCAGACTACCTCAGAAATGCTTGAATGTCTGATATTCTGGAGAGAAGAAGAACCCATTTGCAGTGATCCAGTGCTTTCAGAACAGATATAAATGCACACTACCTGCTATTAATGTCACATCCATGTCACAAACAGAAATACCAGCGTCGTTACTCAAGTTAGTCTCATTCTTCTGGTTTAGAGCAACTCTTTTAGAGGTTTTATATATCTAGCCCGCAGCCATTTTGACAGGTGATACATTCCCTGCTCTAATAAAGAGCCCAGTAAATGTCTAAAGAAAAGATATTTTGGAGCAGTTGAATACAGTTTAATCTGAATTAGCCTTTCCCCATCTAAAGATATAGAAAATACAGATAAAGTAGTACATTGTTCATCAAAAGCTTCATTATGAAGTGACAGGGACAAGCCATTCAAATTAATCGTGATATAAAGATATTGATGTAAATAGTACAGAGTCATTATTGAGGCACTACAAAGAAACACAGAACTCTGAAGCACAGTGCTGAGTGTTTTCTATGTAGACAGTAGTGTTCATTTGTACACTTATAAATACATATTTTTTCAGACGTGGCATCTCACTGCCCATGTTTCCATCTATCCTTTGCAGCGAGGTGCAGATTCAACAGGTTCTGCGTGTCAGCAGAGGGGTGGAGCTTCAGACATTTAAGAGTGAGCTTGGGAACGTTAAGCCACTGCTCCATTCCTCCAGCCCCAGCAACTTTGTAGGAATCCTGTCTCGGTGAGATCACGCACACAAGCACACATGCACCGTGGACATTGTGTTGACTTAAATTGTGTTATTTTCTGGTGTCTTACCCTTAATCACGACCCAAACCACAATCTATAGCCTACTTTAATCTGATCCAAAGTTAAATAAAAACCTTGATGAGATTCAATGTGAAGACGAGATATTTGTTCATAATAATGCAATTATATAATTAGGATTTTTTTGATGGAAATGTCTCACACATCTCTCATTATATCTTTCTTTTTTTAACATGTAATATAGAACATTTGAAAAAAAATAATTGAATTACCTATTTCCCTTGGCCTACTCACACAATGGGATGGCACTTTCACTGATTGAACACTGAATGTAGTGACAGTTTTAGAGCTCACCTCTGTAATGTATTTCCTCTTTAAACTCTTTAAATCAGTTCTGCACTTTTTTGTCCTTGTGGTTTTCATGCGTGTAATATATAGTGATGTGAGTGTGATGTTATGGTAATCCTGACAGTCTGACAGGTACAGTATAGTGCAGGTCTTTATCTTCAACTTAACAATAATGAAATCTGACTTATGAACTTATATTGTAACTCAGTATTTTCATTCTCTCTTCAGTGGTCTACTGTTGCCTCGTGTCGGAGTGGAGCATCATGGGATAGAGAGAACAGACATTGGTAATCTGGGCAGTGGAATCTACTTCAGTGATGCTGTTAGGTTAGTAGAAAATCTGAAATTTTAGGGGTTTATCCTTAGAAAATTGTTTTTGTCATCAAATTACATACAAAAACACCTCCACTAATATGACATGCATGAGTTAGAGCAAAGAAAGCCCAAAACTATTTGAAAAGCATGAAATTTTAATTAAAGAAAATGATACAACGCCTGTGATCCTCATTTACATTATTTCATCATTTAGTAACCCAGATGATGGCAACAACACTGTTATTTTTAGTAAGCCTGTCTTTCGTTCTCTATCCATAGCACCAGTTTGAAGTACTCCATGCCCAGTGTGACAGATGGCTCTCGGCTGCTGTTGGTGTGTGATGTGGCATTGGGAAGTTGTAAGGACATCCACAAGAAAGACTACACATTGACTGAAGCCCCTGAAGGACACCACAGTGTGCACGGAGTCCGCCATACCCCCAACACTCACTCTGAGTTTGAGGTAGGGGTGTGTGTGTGAATGTAGACTAAAAGATAAATCTTAAACAAAGAGTCCTCTAAATGATCTGTCCCTAAATCAGATTTTCATACCTAATATAGGAAACAGTTACCACACAAACATGAACCAATCAAATTAATGTATATCTAAGATTTTTATTATCATTTGGACCACTTGTCGCATGCCATCCTCTGGCAGCAAATGGTGTCCTCAAATTTTATTTGGGTTAACATCACTCAGCCCTAACACATCTATGCCTCTATGCCTGTGTGTACCCTAATATGCAATCGTACTTGGCTGTGCTCCAGGATGATGAGTATGTGGTGTACAGTCCTGATCAAGTGAAGCTGAAGTACATAGTTCAGTTCAGCATCAAGGGGGACCAACTGAAGGAGTTCAGTCCTCAAATCAACATCTCTGCTGAGCCATGTCTGCCTCCTCCTGATCAAGGTGAGCACCAAACACCGGTGAAATATATCAATATATCAAAATATATCAAAGCACAGTTCTCTGAAGGATGAGCGGTTTAGATAACATTAACATCTGATACTGTTACACACCATATTGTGGTGACTGTTGCAATACAATTCTCCAGTCTACTCCACTTAAGTGTTGAGAGTTTAACTTCAGACTGCAGGTAAGTCAAAAAAGGCAGTTTTATTTTTTGAGTTTCGTGTCCCATGATTGTCTAAATGTGTGTGTGTGTGTGTGTGTGTGTGTGTATGTATAGAGCTCAGTTTGGAGGATGACGGGGTTGAAAGCATTAATAACCCACTGGAGGATGTGACGGCTGGACTGTTAGACAGCTCTGGTCAGCAGCTCCCTCTGCAGGCTGTCCATGTGAAGTGCAAACTGATGGATCTGCTCTCTCAGGTGAAAAAAAAAAACAGACTCATTCAGTGTTTTCTTTGTTTCCTAGTGATCTGATGGTTGATTTGAGTCAACCTCCGAAAATGTAGTAGACTACTGGATATAAAATTTTACTAACTTCTCAGTTTATTGGCTCACATCTCAAAGAAAGCACTGACAGTGTTTTTCATCTGTCCTGAAAATCTCTCCTCTCTTCTTTCCTCTTGTAGGTCATCATTTTCCAAAAATATACCAACATGAGCCCTGTGCCCATTGAGGCAAAGTATGTCTTCCCATTGGATGACACTGCAGCAGTCTGTGGATTTGAAGCTTTCATCAATGGGAAACATGTGGTGGGAAAGGTAACTTAGTGTAACTTTTCTTGTCTCAGATTTCTTTATTGACTGTGTTACCTCCAGTTACTCTGTTTCTTTGTTATCTAATGTCTTATTTCTTTATTATGTCATTTTGTCATTATTTATCTTTAATTATTGGGAATTTGCATCTATTTTATCACACCAGCTGCACAGAAACTGATGTGGATTTGGGTTCAAAGTCCCAAACCACTGGGCTACGATCAGAATTCTTCAGCCTGATTCAGGTGTCCAAAAATTATCAGGAGACGGCAGTGTCCAAGGCAGCAGAGTTTATTTGTCGACAAAGAAACCCGGGAACCGTTCACAGTGCATACATGATACACCAGAAATGCTCCAAATTGTACTGATTTTTTGTCCCTTTTTTATACAGTTTTGGCTGTGGCTTTCCACGCCTCTCAGGTCATTTTACTGGTCTGACCAATTTACACCATTAAAACATTGGTTCATTTAGATGTCTATCTTGGGGCTCCCCAAAGAAAAAGTTCCACTCACATGTTATCTTCAAGGTCACTGTCTTTTGAGAAGCACCTGGGCTCCAAAAATAGACTCTTATCTTCTTCTTTTCTGGAAAGCCCCAGCGCTTTTCTTCTGGCTGCACTCCAGCTTGCAGGGTCGTGTTCAGGGCAGACCCTGCCCTCATTTGGCCTTTTCTCTCTCTGCTTTACTCCATTATGTTCTGGCCTGTTCTGATTGTATTTACCTTTAAAACTAAGTTACCTTTTATTTTTACAACATTATTTCTTAACTCTTCCTCGTTTCTGTTTTTAAAATTGTCTTTTTCACACCAAGTACATGTCTTTTTCACACAAAGTAAGCATGCAGTGAACACTAACATCTACTCACACATAGTGGCTTTTAACATACATACATCACATGTTTTCTTTGAACAGTAAATACTGATAATACCATTTCCACATATTACTCCTTTAAAACCAGCTTAATGCAGTACTCTTTCTTTTAAAGGCACTTCACTCTTTGCATACTGTTGACAAATTATTACTCTACAAAACCAGTGATACAATACCATCTATGTTGCTTGTACACATTTTGAACAGTGGTGTCATCATTATAGTCATTGTTTTATGCCAGGAGGATAAAACTAGCATCAAGGATTATTAGCAAGACCCTGTGTTTGTGTCTGTTTGGTTATCAGGTGAAGGAAGTGGACATACAGGAGCATCTTGGTCCATCAGATATGCTCCATGTCCTTTTTCAATAGCCTGCTTGTATTCTTTGCGAGCCTTCTCTTTCTCCTTCACCTAACCAAACACCCATCATCTAGCAATTTCATCAATCATACAAGAGTACTTAATAGAACCTTTTCATGTTCATTAACAGTTTAAAACTGTTTGTGTCTGTGATTAAAATGATACATAAAAATGTATTTCTACATTAACTGTGATGTAATTTTTTGTGCTCACTGCAGGACGTCTTTACCATCAGTGTGGGCAATCTGCCGCCCGGGGCGACTGTCCTCATTAAAGTTACCTTTGTGTCTGAGTTGATCGTCAGGGATGGGAGTATTCTCTTTTCCCTGCCTGGGAGTGTGGCTCCGTGGCAGGAGAGTGCAGCACTCAACCAAACCACACAAGTAAGGAGAGCCTGGGCAGGAGGCCCAAAAAAACTAAAAGAATCCCACCCCAAAGTATCAGCTGTTACTCTGCAGGCTGTCAGAGAGAAAAATGGCAAAATGTCCCTCTAAAAGCAAAGCAATAAAAACAAACAGAGAGCAGAATCTACTATTGTATATGCATGTATTTACACTATGGTAATTTGTTAAGTTCCTCTTACGTGCACTTGTCAGTTAAAAGGCAATTAACTGTATGAGATAGTAGCACATATCAATCAAAGCAGGACTTATCTGCAGAGTTTAGTCCTCAGTTTGAATTTCAAGTCCTTTTGCATGAACCTTGCAGGCCAAGTGTTTTAGTTTATTTATTTGTTTATTTTGCTGCATTAGGCTTGTGTCTTTCTGTCTTGGGTAGTGCTAATTGTCACCACCTGCTTCAGTTTTGTATGGAGTTACAAAGAAAGGCAAAGATATTGGATCTCATCATGTATGATGTGTGGGGCTCAGCACTGAAAGTAAAATGTTGATGTTCTTATCTTTGTTTTTGTCTGCTTTCCATTGATCAACAGGTCACTCTAACAAAGGTGTGTGTGACTGATAAGGCAGCAAGTACAAGGTATGCCATAGTATGTTTTTTGTCTGTTTCAGTGCAATTTATGTTTTACTTAATTTTTAATTCTGAGTCCTTGTGTTGTAAAACCTGGTTCTATCTTTAATGCTGAATGTTCTGTGGTGTAGCGCGATGAAATAGTGGATCTATTGACCTGTCGATCCACAGAGAGTTAAACATTGATCTGTCATTTATCAAGTAAAACTTCTGGATAGAGGCTGTTTCCAGTGTTTTGTTACTTTCCTTCAGAGAGTTCACTCTGGACATGTCAATTGAGATGCCATATGAAATCACCAGCCTGCAGTGCATCACTCACAAAGTCAAGATTAAGGTAATTTCACATTCTGTTGATCCAATATTTATTTTTTTCCAGTTATTTCCTTTGGATTCTGGAGTCTTACATGAGTCAGCAAAGCCTGCAAATATATAAAAATGTTTATGAGTTTGTAAATTTGATATTGAAACTATGCCACGTTGCACAGCCTGCTCACTGTAAGAAAAAAAATTTTTACTCTTTATTCCACAATCAAGTACTTTAATAAATACTGAATGAATTGAGAAGTGCAAATTAACATGCTCTCAAAATGATTTAGCAGTTCTTTTCATATTAAAATACTCAAGTTACAGCTCCACTAAAATATTCCTGCTTCTCTGTTTTATCATACCAGAAATTGAAGTTGTGTGTTGTGTGTGTGTGTGTGTGTGTGTGTGTGTGTGTGTGTGTGTGATCCCACAGAGAACAGACTGTAAGGCAGTAGTGAGTGTGCTGCCCGGAGAACTCATGGGTGCAGAAGGTTTCCAGCTATCAGTCACTCTGTCTGAGGTCCACCTGCCTAGGATGTGGGTGGAGAAACACCCTGACAAGGACAGCCAGGTCTGTTGACCTGGTCTCTTTGGTCTCTTTGACTTCCTCTCTTTCTCTCAATTTGTCACAGTTTTTTAACCTTAATGATGTCGCTCTCTCCTCTAGGCCTGCATGTTGGTTTTCTATCCAGACTTTGACACCAACTCTACCTCAGCATCCGATGAAGTCGTCCTGTTGCTGGACACATCTGAGTCCATGAAGGGAGAGTCTCTCTGCATGGCCCAGAAAATTGCCCTCCAGGTCCTCAAAATGCTTGGCCACAACCTCAGAATCAATGTCATTTTATTTGGCACAGGTCAGTTTTGTCCCTTTAAGTTTTTATGTATATTGTGATAAAATGTTAAAAAAAAAAGACCATGTACAAGTTGGCAAAATAAGAGTATAACTGCCTCACTATTGAAGTGGAAGTTAAATCTACATCATCATATACTTGTTATATGAAGATTATTCCCACCAGTACAAGGATTATATCAGGAGACTTTTTACCATGTGAAGTCAACTCTCACTTTACATGAAAGTAAGACTGTAATAGTAAATAGTCATTTTCCTGACTTTTACTGTGTGTTTATCTGTCAGATCACACAGATGCGTTCCTGACAGCACAGCCACTTGCTGAAGCTCGACATGCAGCAGAGAACCTCATCAGGGTGAGTTATGACTGGCAGATCATTTTTTCATACTGTAGTTCAACCTGGAAGCCACTGGCATTGAGAATATTGAGTACTGTTGCTTCAGAGCATTGACTTGATGCAGAGAGATGCATTATTATTTTCTGTGATTAATTTTATTGATCAATATGATTGACCCTAGTTCTAAGGTTCAATTGTATAACAAGCTATATAATATCTAAAACTATAAAATGTATCAAACCTTTGTTAAAATACTGTAACAGCAACTAAACTACATGTGAAATGGATCCAGCCTGAGCCTGCAGGTATGAAAGGAACCTGATTCTGTGCTACATGGACACACTAAATGTCACTTCATAACCATAAAAAAGTGAGCAGCAAACAATGGTGAATGAACATGACTTTTGAATATGAATTTGGGAATTCCTGTAAAAACATATGGATAATATACTGTGAACAATTCATTCAAAAGCTATTTAAGAAGAAACAATCGGTTCAGACGTTAAGTAGGTTAATTAGTCCTTGAGACTATATACTGTGTACTGTAAGTATTATAGTTTAAGATACTGTATTTATAACTGTTAAATATCTTTTAATGAAATACAGTTTTAATAATACAGTTATAATACAGTACCCTGTCTCAACTTGTACATATTCATTCTGATCCTGATAGAACAAAAGGTGAATGGGGTAAAATACTATTGCTGCTCTTACTGCTGCTCATGCAATATCTGCAGTATGGGAAGAGCAGGAAAACCTGATGTCAACTTGGGAATGTTTACACATTATAGCAAGGTGGTTAGCTTCAGTGCCAACCTGATCAGACTGGATTAACAGCTGAAATGAGCTACTTTTGTCATGTTTGTCAAGTCAAACCAGATACAAACACTGCATAGCTCATGTAAAATGAGCCGATTAGATTGTAGTAGTGTTGATGTTGGATTTTATTTTGTTGTAACTGGTATTACAGGTACAATCAACAGTTTGTTGGCATGTCTGTTGTAATTTTCACCAAGTGGGAGATATTGTCAGCAATACACTTGCCAGTACCTCTCCTCCTCTCTCTCTCTCTCTCTCTCTCTCTCTCTCTCCTGTCAGCGCTTACCTCCAGTAGGTGGCAGCACTGAGCTGTGGCGGCCCCTGCGTGCTCTCAGTCTGCTGCCCCCATCCCATGGCACCAGGAACCTGCTGCTGCTGTCGGACGGCCACATCCAGAATGCAGAGCTCACCTTGCAGTTGCTCAGAGAAAATGCTCAGCACAGCCGTCTCTTCACCTGTGGCCTCAGGTCAGGAATGGTCTAAGGGATTATAGGTCACAGGGGGGTACAAGATTTTTATTTATTTTTTGCTAACGGTATCATAAATTTTAGCTTTGTGCTTATGTTAATGAGTACTGATAAGTCCTCCTACAGTCAGTGACAAAAGGTGACCGAAAAGATACAGACAGTTGAAAACATTTCTAACCTTTTCTCTAAAGTACAGTGGTAGCTAGCATGCACTGTACACTGAGCTTCCTTTTGACTGCACATTTTAAAGGTGTGTGTTTATATTTCTTTGTCATTTCAGCCCAACAGCCAATCGGCACATGCTGAGAGCTCTGGCCCAGGCAGGGGGTGGGGCCTATGAATTCTTTGACACTAAAGCCAAACACAACTGGACAGAGAAGGTGAGATTAATACCTCTCATTAATCACAGACAATCATAGAGTATATGCTGATTCTATGTTTCTGCTACTATTGTGGATGAAGTGGCACATTTCCATTGTACCTAAATGGAGAGAAATGATCCACACTGTATGTGACAACATTGTTGCATGATTATACATAATTTTCTGTTCTTACTTGTCATATTTATTGCCTTAATTGCAGTTGTCGCACATGTAGACACATTACACACATACAGCGTCATCTCAGAGGATATACTGGCAAAGTTTATCTGGCAAGACTTGGGACTCGACAGATTTCCCAAGAGGCTTCTTGCTAAGTCTAAAGCAACAAGTTCTTAAATGTGACAGTTATACTGTCACACATAATGAAATAACTGCTGTTAATCTATCTGTTTTGGCCACAGGTAGCATGTCAGGTGAAGCGTATTGCATCTCCTGGCTGCAGCTCAGTGTCAGTGAAGTGGCAGCAGTTCAACCCAACAGCACCCACTCCTGTGCAAGCCCCCAGACAGCTCCACGCTTTGTTCAATGACTGTCACACCCTGGTCTATGGCTTTGTGCCACACTGCACTCAGGTATACAGTGTTTTGTACATGATTGCAAACTGAATTGCAGATGAATTGTTCAGTCTATAAAATATTAGAAACTACTGAAAATGCCCATTGTAATTTCCCAAAGCTCATTGTGACATCTTGAGATTTTCTTTAGCTAATTATCAAAACATAACTACAATAAGTTTTCAATAATATGCAGCAGATCCTCAAATTTAAAAAGCTACAAATCAGCAAGTATTTGGCATGTTTCCTTGATAAGTGATTTCATACAGGCCACCCTCCTTGGAAACCTGAGTGGCCAGGAGCTCAAAACCATGGTGTCGACCAGTGAGCTGCAGAAGACTAGGGGCACAGTAAGTCCACACACATTCACTCTCAGCAGTCTCAACAGCACCGGTCAGTCTTTCAACTGATAGGCTCAGCCACTGGAAAACCTGACATCGGAAAGAGGTGAAACATGTCATTAATAGGGAGATGATGAGGTTATGATTAAAATGTGTCTTGATGTGTGTGTTCAGTTTCTTCACAAGCTCACAGCACGAGCCCTGATCAGGGATTATGAAGACGGAAGCCTGGATGCCAATGAGGCTGAACATGAGGTGTGTTTGTGTGTGTTACTGAGTGAGAACAAAACCAACCCACTTCAGTTTAGACATCGAGTCTGAGCTCCACATTTTCATGTGGATTTTTGCTTTTCCAGGGGAAGAAAGCAGAGTTGAAGTCCTTCATCATTGAGTTAAGCAAAGAGTTCTCCATTCTGTCTCAGTACACCAGCTTTGTGGCCATTGAGGAAAGGGTTTGTGCAGTTTTTGCACTTTCTCACATTTATACTGTTATTCATATTCACTTCTGGTAGCTGTCCAGGGCAACCGCCCCAACCCAAATACTTAACACTCAAGGTTTTCAGGATTTGTTACATAATATTTTGTAGCTGCCAACCAACCCAAACTCATCTACCTTGTTTTAGGACTCAGAGCAACCAGACGAGGGTTTCACAGACATCCCCAAGTTGATCGCAGAGGAAGATGTGGACTTCCTCCCTTACATCAGCTGGAATCTCCCACAGGATAGTGAAGAAGAGGAGGAAGACATGGACATGGGTTTTTACTTAGCTGATATTGAAAGTAATGCCATGCAGGTACAGTGACACTGTGTATAGGGTAATCAAAGCATAAGAGCAATATTACTTTCTGGAATTTACTAATTCAGTTTTGAATGCAGGAGCAGTGTGAAACAAAATAATAAAAAACACTTAAAAGGTTAATGAATCCCAAATTAGCATCACATATCCTTGTGTGGCAACAAAAATCCAATTTAATTTGAAAGCAGAGGGAGGCCACCATTGTGAAACCTCTTTAGGTCTTGTTAACAGATCAGGTAACATTACATTACATTATATGATCCGAAAACAGATCATATGTGTGTGACCTACAGTGAATTTTAAGGTTTGAAGTTTAGTAATTCAGTTTCATTTGCAAAAAACATGTTCTGACCCCTTTCATTTACTGTATTTCTCTTCTTTTACAGAGTCCCTCTTACTCATCTGATGCATCACCTGTGCCATATGCTGCAGCAGCTCAACCAGTTTTTAATCACAGTCATGTTGAATTGAAGGCATTTCCCAGGATGTCCAGAGTAAAGAGGAATGAGTTTGAGAGAGAGACTGAATATCCTGATGCAAACAGGGGATATAGCCAGACTCCGCCTCCTCCCCCTCCTCCTCCTGCTCTTTGTCGTCCTCCTATTCTTAACTGTTCTTTAGAAGTGCCAATACAAGCCTCACCACCTCCACCTCCACCTCCAATCCCTCCATCTCTCTCTGCTGTACATCGGTTTCAGTCCTCCGTGTTTAGTTATCATTCGTCAGGCCTTCCTGAAACCCTGACTTCATCTTCTCCTCTTGTACCAAAGAGAGGGGTTTCCCATTATGTCAGACCAGTATTGACTCAGTCAATGGAGACACAGGATTTCAGAACACATGCACTGTCAGGACCTAGTAGTCTGCCCTTTTCATTTGAAGGTCCCATGCCCTTAGACAGCATACCACCTGTCACTATTCAAATGATGGCCATGCCAACTAAGAGTCTGGACATAGCAGATGTGGATTGCATGTCTTACCCAGCTGGATCTGCACCTGCTCCAAATGAGGTTCTTGAATGTCCTGTAGAGTCAGGATCACTTTTCGCAAAGGAAACACCTTTGATCTCAGAGACCACAGCTCATACACCAAGATATTTCTCTTTCAGAGGTAGCAAATCTAATTATGCAGTGGAACAACAGTCAGGTTTTGGTTTCTCTCGCACTGAAGTTCAAATGTCAAGAACAGGTTTTGGCGCAAGATGTGCATCTTTTGGAGGTGCGCCTCAGCCTGAGGGAATGGGGATTATGGTTCAGTCAAGTCGATCTGCATCATCAAGGGTAAAACTCAAGAAGAAAATTGTTCGGCCTTCATCAGTTCAGCATTCATTTTGGTGAGTCCTGAAACTATTTTTTTTAATTCTTCAATTTAAAAAAAAACAACAAAAAAAACATAATAATTCTTGTAAAACAATTATTTAATACTCTGATGCTGGCATTGCTCTGGTTGGCAATATGAAAACAGACAAATTACCTTTGTGTGAACTGACTGAAAATTATTTGTGTACAATCTATATACAGTATACAGTACATGCACCAAGCACTTTTATTAGCTCCACCTTCATATTTACAGTACAAATATGAGGGTGGCATATAAAGTCTCACTGAACTTTTGGAAAGAAACTAGTCAATTGAATTTCCTAAAATGACAATGTGCACTCACTGAGCACTTTATCAGGAGTACCATACTCATACCAGGTACGTCTTCCAGTTGCTGTCAAAACAGCATCAGTTGTTCATGGCACGGATTCCACAAGATGTTAGAATTATGCCTTTGAGATTCTGCTCCTGGACATTCATGTTGCCAGTCTCCTGATCTTCCACATCCTAAAGGTGTTAGATTCAGATCTGGTGACTGGGGAGGCCACTGAAGTACACTGAACTCAAAAGTAGCCATCAGAGGATGAGTAACTTGTGGCCATAAAGGAATGCATGGTCAGCATCAGTAGTCAGACAGGCTGTTGCATTCAAACCATGTTTGGTTGGTATTAAGGGGTACAGCATGTGCCAAGAAAACTTTTGCCACACCATTACACACCACCAGAAGCCTGCATTGTCTACACAAAGCATGTTGACACCAAAATATGCATACCTCAGCAGAAATCCAGATCCATCAGACCAGGCTACGTTTTTCCAGTCTTCAACTGTCCAGTGAGCCTTAGTGAGCCTGTTCTGACTGCAACCTCAGATTTCTGTTCTTGACTGAAAGGACTGGAACCTGACATGGTCCTCTGCTGCTGTAGTGACGTCTTGTTCATTCTGAGAAGCTTTTCTGGTCACCACAGTTGTAAACACAGTTACTGCTCTGTCAGCTCCAGCTAGCCTGGCCATTCTCCTCTGACCTCTCTCATCAACAAGACTGCATTATGTCAATATCCAACATGGCAATATTCACTAAGAGTCTCGTGCTGTGATTATGTTGTTTCAGGGAGAGAAAGTCAACAGATCCTGAAGCACTCGAGCTCAAATGGACAAAGATCTTCCAGATGCAGCATTCAGTGAGTTTGTTAAAACACTGGAATCATTTTTTAATAGACAGTGTTGTGATTGAGTGCATCAAATAATGATTGCATGTGTCTGTTAGTGGAGACAGTTTGGGTTACAAGAGTGGTGGGTTTACATCTGTAGTATTATTAATTTAATTTAGTTATTATATTTAATGCCTTTCATCATTTGGTGTCCAAAGCAACTTAACAGTAACTGCATTCAACCTCAACATAGGTTGAAGTCAGGCTAACAGAATACCTGCATCTGTCCATGCTTTTGTAATTTAGTATCTTTCTAGAGCTGTGGAGAAACTGTCAACAATCTCAGTCTTTATCAGGGGTCTGAAAATAGACTTAACCATGGCCCATTGTTTTTTTCAGCATTATTCAGTGGGGGCCCAATGTTGAAAAGCACAGTAGAAAAAAAGGCCTGTATGTTTTCAATATGTTTTGTTTAATGTGGTTTGTTTAAGGATTGTATCTGTATTCATTCCATTAATAAATGAGAGCAGGAGTTTATGGGGGCAGAGGACATTACAAGGTCTTACAGTATTTACTGGAATTTACATGAGCCTTGAATTTACTTTGTTATCTACAGTATAGTTATGGAAAACCATGTAAAGTTTGGATGTAAACTAATAAAGTTTTCTCAGGGAGCCAGGTAATTTTGCTGCAGGATTGAATTTAGTCTATGGGCCACTGTTTACCTACAGCACCACTGCTTTGATTTCTTGGATTTTTGGATTTAAAAAAAAAATTACCCTGACTATAGCCATGCTTTATTTACACTAGCAGTCCTCAGGCTAGTGAGAAATTGTGACATGTTTTTACCACTTTGCATATGAAATGACAAACTGTGTTATTTGTCTGTGTATTGCAGGAGGGCTATTGGGAGTTAACCACAGAACTGGGTGAATTAATAAATGTTAACGCCGACCTCTTTGCCAACGTGTTCCTGAAAAACAAGGGCATCCATTCCTTAGGTGAGAACTCTCAGAAGCTGTTTCATGCCTTCCGAATGGGAGTATGTTTCTCATTTCAGATCATTTTGGCCAATTCTAATGTGGATAGATAGAAATATGCACATCACTGACTAAAGGTACCATAATGTAAAACTGCTAAAGTAACCTACTACATAATATCAGACAAATACGAGAATTGAATATACTCAAGTACACTGCATAAACATTTAAACAGTATTTGAATTACATAAATTGATAATGTGCAGGTTGGCCTGACTTTCAAACCACTGGGGAATTTCAGCTGCGTCAAACTACAGCAAGGCTGTCCTTTTTATGTTTCATATTGAATGTAAAATCATCATGCAAAGAAAGTTCAGATTAATCTTCAATACAAATATTAAAGATGAGTACCGTCACTTGCCACCAACTGGCACCAGTTCACCAATTTCAGCGTGAATCTACAAATGTGGTGGAAAACCAGTGAGTTCTTAAAGGATGGCTCTGCTTTGAACAGAGTTTAAAATCAATGTAAGCCAGTAAGAGGGTGAAAATAGTGGTCATTTCCTCCTAATCACAAACATCTTCCAACTTCCCCCCAGAAGAATTCAGCCATGCAGATAGATTTGCTTTTATTTGAATTTTGTCCATCACTGAGACCTCCGCTGTCACCCCAATGCAGTGGACATGAAAGAATTTTTCATGGTGGTTCAAGCATTAAAAAAATAATAATAATATAAAAATTCAGCAGTAATTTATCTGTTCCCAAACAATGCCCTGACATTGTGTTCTTACTGGAAACTTCTAATTTTGAAAAAAAAAAAGCTCACTGTTTTTCTTACAGCAGCCCGACATCAGTAACTTTTACAGATAAAACAATCAGGGTGTGAACTTTGGTTCTCACCACTTCACACCAATGTTATACATATGTGTGTGTGTGTGTGTGTGCGTGTGCATGCGTGCGTGTGGTGTAGGTGTAAGGGCCCATGCAGACATCCTGAGGCTGGTGGCGACGCTTCTGGTTCTGCAGCTGATGAGGGTGGAGAAGCTGGAGGAAGGCAAACTGCTCCGCACCCTCTTCTGTCTGGACACCTCCTCTCAGCCTAGGTCTGTCCACAACCACACATAACATAAAGATAGTGAACTGAGGGACTTAACAGTATTTGTAAAAACACATCAACTGGGTCTAAACTTGAGGACACACACTGCAAGCAAAATACATGTTTCAAACAGGGCACATGAACAAGTGTGAATGTCTCATGTTAATGAAGTAGAGCTTTCTCAGCCTTTCTTGAGTTAGGTTGAATGAGAATCACAGACAAGAGCCTATAATCATTGCAGTAGATATATAATTCAGGCTTGCATTGTCAGAGGACAAAGCAATCCATAAGAGGAACCAAGCTATACATGTATCGGCCCATTGTAGTTTGTTTTAAAACTTAACTTGCCTGTTTTTCTCAGTTGTCAGAATTAATTTATTGTAATTGTCACTTCTGAGTGATTGTAAAACCTTTCTTTCAGGCCTGAGCGGTGGGAGGAGGTGAAGAGGGCGGTGGACTGGGTTTGCTGGGCTGACCGGCAGTACCCGTGCGTCTACAGCCGGCTGGAGTTCGGGTTGAGCTGGGAGACCTCCACTCGTCAGCTGCTGGGCTACGAAGGCCTCCCCCCCTTCTCACCTCTCAGTGGTCTGAACCTCCAGAGAACCACAGCCCCTCTGCTGGTCCACTGAGCAGGCCAGCATGACCGGGGGAACGTGGACAGAAGGAAATGAGATTATCTTTTAGATTGTGTTTTTACATAGATATGTATGCATCTCTTTGCCTTATGCAATGACAATACTTACAGCAAGCATCTGTGTACTGATGCCTATCAAATAAGATGCAAATAGCACACACAACAGATGGAATCACATAATGTTATATTTTGCCCTTTCTAGAATTGGCTGTACACAAGCATCTGATTAGATTAGATGTGTTTTGGCAAGAATCATTTTTAGGAACTTCAACAAGTTGCTGTTTTAAGAAAAGCAGGTTGCTTTGTCACTTCTCAGTGTTTTCTCATGAGCAGCTTCCTGAAAGTTATTTTAAAATGTTATTATGAAATCTCAACTTTGTATGTTTATGATCAGCAGCTCACAGAACTTTTAAGATGGGTCTTTTTTATGATTTATAACTTTACTTTTCTGATCAGTTATTTGCCCAGCAGATATACCACAGCAGATATAAGTTATTCACACGTAACAGATTTTCATTATTAGATAGTTGGCTTCATCAAGTGTCGCTTGTCTTCTTCATTATGGTGGTAGTTGATATTGTTTTTTGTGTGTGTGTGCGCTTGTGAGCAGAATTACTATCTTTTAAAATGGTCTTTAAGTGCCTTAATATCTCTTCTTTTGTTTACCATTCTATCAAATGAATTCTCCAGGAAACCTCTATTTTCTGCTGCTGGTCTACTAGTTCAAAGATGAGCACCCTTTTCACTACACTCTAATGCTGTTAGGCCTTTTATTGAACCTGTCAAAAAAGAGTGTATTATTATACCTCATGGGTCAGTAAGTTGATGTCTTTCTATTTAACATAATGGTTTTAATTGGCACAATTAATTAGAGTTTAGCTTCATTCACTCCAGAAACTCTGTGAGGTGTGAAAACTGAGGTGAACACCAAAATTTGTCCTGTGAGGGGCATTAATGCCTGTGCCAAATTTTGTGTCAGTCCATCGTAATGCTTGCTCAAGAAGACACTCAACCAAAACATCAACCTTATGGTGGTGCCAGTGGAAAAGACAAGGGACCACCAAAGTCATCAGGATTTATGATCAGGGAACCATTAATGTATTTCACAATTTACGACTTTGCTGGTGGCACTATAAGCCAAAAGACTGTGTTAGTGTACTGTGTACTAAAGAGGTGCTAGTACGTACAGAGAGCCTAAGAGGCCAAAATCATGGAACGTGGAACTGACATTTGAGTCACATGACATGTTTATTTTTCCCCCTGCTTCCAGTCTTAAAACAGTCTTCTGTAGCAAGGAAGATCCCCATTTCACAAAGAATCACCTTTATTTAGGTTATTTTAAGTCTCCAACCAACTTCTCGATTATCACAAGTAGCCAGAGGTAGTATCAGAAGTAGTCCTTCTTAAAACTAGCATCAATGCAGTATATCTATTCAGGGAAGTTATGTAAATTTAAATGACTTTAGACTTTGCATCTTTTCATGTGACCACCATTACACAGATGTAGAACATCTATGGTGGATTATTATTTAAAAACTATTTCATGACCTCTGAAACCTATGGCTTCCCTATGAACAATGGAGGATCTCTGCTAATACTGAAGATGGTCTGTCGACCTGTTAACCCAAAATCTTCAACAAATCAGACAGGTAAGAATGAGCAGACAGAGGCTGACATCTGTAATAATTACAATTATATAATTCACTACCTCCACCGGTCTTTTCTCTACTTTCTAGGCTGATGCACTAAAAAACACACACAATGTGTTGAATCTCTCAAATAGAGGAACATACATCTTGTCTGATCTTTTGTTTGATATATCTTACAGAGAAAAAGTGTCCTGCAGGCTGGATGAATTTCAGTTATGCCTGTTATCTCCTCTCCACTGAGTTGCTGCTTCTTGGGACAGAGGCAGACAAGACTGCAGAGACAGAGGAGCAGATCTGGTGGTCATAGACAGTCGTGAAGAACAGGTAGTGTAGCTACTTTGTCCCATTTATGTGGAGTTTTTGCTTGACCAAATCAGAAGTGTAAATATCATAGCTGCAAACTTGTCATCTGTCAGTGAAATTTGCATGTTTGAATGACAAATATGACGCCCCTCATGATGTGTGTGTTTTTTCAGTTGCTGTAAGCTTCATTTTTATCTGAGCTACAGAAACATTGCCTTGTCCAAAGTGAACTTAAAAAGAGTAGTCGGCTACATTCTGTATATACCATGATGACCAGTGTCCTCTTACCTTAAGGAAGTAGCCTACCTTTTTTCCTAGAACTTACCCAGTAGTTTTTGTGCCTAAACCTAACCAAATAGTCCATACACTTAACTGGTACACCTGCATTGAGGTTCTGTTTCAGAGGGTCGGAACAAATGGCCTATATGGTTGTTCAGGTTGGTGGACTTGTTGTGCAGCTGAGGAGAACAGGGCGAGTGACCATGTCCTGTGGCTTTGCAGAACAACTTGCAGAATATAAATCCAAGCTGTCTTTCTCTCATCTTGAACAGGAATTCCTCAGTAAAATAATCATCAAGCAGGACACTTGGATTGGTCTGAATGACAGAGACAGAGAGAACACCTGTAAATGGACTGATGGAACACCTCTTACTCTGGCATAAGGCGTACAGTAAAGCTACATCTCTACACATTGTTTGAATGTAGATACATATACAATTATTGGTGTACATTAGTATTATTTTTGAATGAATGGTGTGGTAATTATTATCAGAATCAAACTATTGGAATAGATTGGAATTGCCAGTATTTGTAGTAAGCATAGCTGGTGTACTCTCAGTTCATTTGTTGACTCGGGGGAAGTGGGAAATGCAGTAAGAGTTGACTTGCTTATTTAAGCTCTTAGGTACTGGATCAGGGGGCAGCCAGATGGTGGTAATGGAGATCCACAGTGGGGTGAAGAGGACTGTGCACATCTGCAGGCTAACAGGAAAATAGCAGCGGATCTGTGAAAAAGAGCCTTAGCAATGAATGAGTTTTTGAAAAAGAAAGTTTGTCAATTTGTCAATTTACAATGTAAGTGATGATGCAAGAAAAACATGCAAAAGGCCTTTATTTGTGTGAAGATAGATAAAGAGAATGAGAGAGCGTGTTTACATCAGTACGTTAAGGGTTGGTGGCCCTGTATCTACTTAACCTATCAGATCAGGAGATTCACCTGACTAGTAAGATCCATTTCTCAAATTTCCCTACAATTACTATTACATTACATTCATACCAAAGTTAATACCAAATAACAATATGGTGTATTCATTTTGATGTAACTGTAAATGACTTAAGACTTATGTACTTGATCATTTAACAAGGCATTAAATTGTACTCAGTACAAATTTCCTCTTTTAACATGACTGACAGCTGTCACTGGGCATCTTTACCACTTCCTCAGAGCTTCATAGAAATTGATGAAATCATCGAGAGTTTAGTCATTTACATGTAACATCTTGTGCTGCAGCTGATCCTTTGTAATATAATCAGCATCAATGGAGGAAGTCTATGTTAATATTGAATATACCAAGTCTGGGGACTCAACAATTCCAACAAATCAGACAGGTAAGTCAGACAGAGAGGCTGAGGATCAGATGACAGTCTGAGCTGTGATAAAAATATGTATTATCATCTGTTATTAGTGCTTAATCATTGGTTGGATTCACTGGTCTTTAGTCTGTTCAGGTCTGAGGAGCTCAAAGAGGAGAATTTGTGCAGCTGTTGTTCTCTGTTTGGGGCTGCTGAGTGTTTTCCTGTTGGCTGGACTCATCGGACTGGGTGTCCACTGTGAGTCTGGTTCACAAAATGTCAAACTGAATTCATGATGATTATTATACTCTTATTATTATACTCTTTTTTGCACTTCCAAGATTCTGTGTTAGTTTGATTCACTGTCTTTTCCCACAATTTTGCTCCTTTTAAGCTGTTTTGTTTCAATGTTTTGTGAATGTACATGGATAAGATTTTAAACCCCAGCAACTAATTTCCCTTTTTAACACTGGTATCATTTTCAAGACACAACTACTGATGTTCCAAGAAAATATGTTCAACTGTTCAACAAGTCTTCCACAGAGTTTCACTTCACTCTTCAAGTGGTGATATTTCATAGGTCATTTAATCATGAACCTTTAGTTGACTTAGCAGAATAAGGAAATATGTTGAAATACAGCAACTCTTTCTGTATGTATGACATGAATGCAGGTGTTTTGTGTTTCACAGTGTGTTGTGTATCTTGATTTATTTCAGACCATGGTTCAGCGCACAGGCTAGCTGCAGAGCTCTCCGCTATCAAAGCCAACTTGAGTGAGCATCTCCAGATCAGTGATAAGTTTTCTTCCCTGACTGAAAAGAGAGACTTGCTGGAAACCAACCTCTTGGAAATGACAAAAGAGCGGGACAAGCTTCAGTGGTTGCTCCAACAGAGTGAGTCCTTGTTGTTGATATTAAGAGTCATTTGCTTAACCCTTTCATGCATGAATTATGAAATCCTCAGTCAGGATTTTTTTTAAGTGTTTTTATTCTTCTTTAGGCATGAAAAAACATTTTGAACTTCATTTTTTTAAAGCACAATTTTTCCAAGGAGTTTCTCACATGCATGCGTTTGAGTTTTCAATTAAAGAGCTATGTATTTAATAAACAAATCAATAAAATTATATATCATGTTAAAATTATAAAATAATATGAATTTCTAATAATGTTCACATATTTTAATACTGTTCAGCACAATGTAAAAACATTGAACCTTGCTCCTGACACCTTAGATTCTTAGCATCCTCAGTTCCCTCAGCATCCTCAGCTCCACTGTCACTACTGCTAGCATTTGTCAATACTTTTTCTGCCAGCCATTCATCATCATTATGATTAGCATCATCCTCATTTGACCCTTTCTATCATGTGCTGTACTTGAGCTCTACAAAATATAAAAGACACTAACTGTTGCTTTCATAATGGAACTAATCTGCATATCATTTTGTTTAGTTACATTCTAATAACATGAAGCAGTTGATTCACAGCCAAAACAGATACTGCAGATGAAGGATTTTCAACAACAACAAAGTCTGCACTTTAATCCACTGACCAAACAGCTATCAGTCACTCATTCTGTACAATATATTGCAAACTGTGCAATATTGGTATACAGTTCAATCTGTTTCTTTGTATATAGCCCTGTGTACATTGTTCTTTTATATTTTTAATACATTGTCCTGTGCATACTGTTTTTTGTTTATATTTTTATAATATTGTCTTGTTTATATCTTGTTTGGTATTTATGCCTTTTTCCATTTATTACAATCCCTGCTGCTGCTGTAACAATGTAAATTTCCCCACTGTGGGACTAATAAAGGATAATCTAATCTTATCTTGTCACAGTATTAGCATGAAATGTAGCTGAAATTCAGCCAGCGATGTATGATGTCCAATCTAGTGGATGGATGATTAATCATAATTTCCTTTTGGAAATCTTAATATTAGTATTACTCCTTAGATGTTACTTGATGTTACCAAATTTTTTTGACCTGCAGGGGCCTCCTACTACAGAAGGATTGGCAAGATATTCTCGAGCTGTTCAGCATTTCTGGCCATCCGTCAGTCGTCTTGGTTTTGAGAAATTTGTGTTAAACTTACATTGACTGGCCATTGGTTAGCAGTGTGGTGGCTGATGTACAATTGTACCATCAAAACCCATGGTTATACAAGAAAACAGCTTTTTAATAGCTGAACACTGTAGTGACCACTCTGCATGAAAGGGTTAACTCAGTCAATGATTAAGACATCATGTATTCTAAAACCTAACCCTATGATAAAAATCTATGAACATGGGCCAATAAATTGTCACTCATTTGTTACATTGTAGCAGTAAATGCTACTCTATTCAGAGATTCAACAGGTTTACTGTCCTGGATGCCAAATTTATCAAAGACTTGGTTGCACAAGAGTAACACTATAGCCAGGGATGACGTAATTGTTGGCACTGGTTTCAAAGCTGCAAAAAAGAATTTTCACGAGTGATTCATCACAGTCATGAGATTATCATTAGTGAATAATGGTGTCAAATTTTTCATTTTCAATCATAATCAGTCAATCGGGTCAAAAGTTTTAAAAAGAAGATCTCACTATTTGGAGTTTATCCTCGAACCAATAAGGTCATACCAACCAAATGAGCATCAGTATTTGGGGCTGTAAAGGGTAATTTGTCAGTACTAACTTCAGGACTAGCACATGGTCTTTTTGATCTTTCTGATTCTTCTTGTATTTATTGTCTTACAGAGAGAACGTGTCCTACAGGATGGACAAATTTCAGTAGTTCCTGTTACCTCCTCTCTGCTGAGTCTGGCTCCTGGGATCAAGGCAGGGAGAAGTGCAGAGCCAGAGGAGCAGATCTGGTGGTTATAGACAGTCCTAAAGAGCAGGTATAGTATGTCTGTGTATGTGTGTATGCTCATGTTATTTTGTTTGCAAATTGCATACATTATTTTGCCAAGTTTTCTAAAAAAAAATCACATATGTTGTGGTTAAAGCTAAAATATAAGATGGGTTTTTCTTGATGTTAAACAGGAATTTCTCTTGGGATTCACCTCAGGATCAGCTTGGATTGGTTTGAGTGACAGAGATGAGGAGAGGACCTGGAAATGGGTCGACAAAACTCCACTGAATCTGACGTAAGGCTTCACTTTAGTTTGAAATGTAGACTTTTTTATTTTATTTATTTTGTTAATGACACAAATAATGCAACAGACATGTAACAAACAAAATATACTATGTACAGTACCAGTCAAATGTTTGGACACACCTTCTCGTTCAGTGTTTTTTCTTTGTTTTTATTACTCTCTACATTGTAGATTAATATTGACATCAAAACTATAAAGGAACACATATGGGATTATGCAGTGATCAAAAAAGTGTTAAACAAACCAGAATATGTTTAATATTTTTGATTCTTCAGAGTAGCCACCTTTTTGCTTTGATGACAGCTTTGCACATTTCTGGCATTCTCTCAGTCAGCTTCATGAGGCTGTCACTTGGAATGGTTTTCAATTAACAGGTGTGACTTGTCAACAGTTAATTTGTGAAATTTCTCGTCTTCTTAAAGTGTTTGAGGCCGTCATTTGTGTTGTGCAGTGGTAGGGTTGGTACACGGCTCTATACAGTGAATAGTTCTATTTGACTACTGTTCTGATCCATATTATAGCAAAAACCACTCAACTAAGAAATGCGTGGCTACCACAGCACTCTGCAGCGACATGCCATCCCATCTGGTTTGCGCTCAGTAGGACCATCATTTGTTTTTTAACAGGACAGTGACCCCAAACACACCTCCATTCTAACCCTATGATAAAAGGGTTAGCCCTATCTGACCAAAAAGGAGAGTGATGGAGTGCTACGTCAGATGACCTGGCCTTCACAATCACCCGACCTAAACCCAGCTGAGATGGTTTGGGATGAATCGGACAGCAGAGTGAAGGCAAAGCAGCTAACAAGCTAACCTTTGGGAACTCCTTTAAGACCGGTTGGAATGGTTGGAAAAACCATTCCAGGTGACTACCTCATGAAGCTGATTGAGAGAATGCCACAAATGTGCAACGCTGCCATCAGCCCAAAAGGTGGCTACTTTTAAGAATCTAAAATATTAAACATATTCTGGGTTGTTTAACATGTTTTTTGCATACTAAATAATTCCATATTATGTATTCCTTCATAGTCTTCAATATTAATCTACAATGTAGAAAATACTAAAAAACAAAAAACAAACAAACACTGAATGAGATGGTGTGTCCAAATTTTTGACTGCTACTGTATATGTAGAATTTTGTGATCAGCTGTATCTAATGCTTTTGAGAGATCAATAAAGAGAACAGCACAAAATAGTTATTTATCCAAGGCAAAGACAAATTTTATCATTTACTCAGACTGCAGTTCTTATTGTTCTGTCATCCTGGAAGAAAAGCAGACTGCTGTGGTTGTAGTAAGTTCAGTGAGTCCATGAAGACAAATAATTGTACATTAATTAAGAATGTGCTCCACGAGACTGTATTTGTTTTGAAATTGAGTAACCTGCAGACATTTCTTTCAAGCATAGATGCTGTACATGCAGCAATAATCTCAATGGTTGACTTAGCCCAGAACATGCTCCATGCAGGTACACAAACTTTGGCCCATGTAAGATTGATTTCATGCATTGCTGTATTCCATTCTGAAAAGCACCTTTAAGTAAGTGCGAGCTCCAGCTGGTGTTGCTATAGTAGGAAAAAAGAGAAGAACGCTGACCGCTTTCATCTGGGTCCACTTCCTCTCAAAATAATCATGTTGACCAGTTCCACAAAGCTCTGTCTGAACTTTCATTCAGGAAGACATTACAAATCATCATTCAGACATTCAGTCCCTCCTTCATGAGCGATTCAACGATTGCAGATCACATCTGCTGTGTTTTCTTTTGTCTTTCTTTAGTGTAGTGTGTTCATCATAGTTTGTCACTGCCTATTTTGCTGAAAATAGCTGGCTTCCCCTGGCAATGAGAGCAGTTAGACTGAACTATAGTATACATGCCTTAAAAATCAAGTAAAAGAGATTAAAATGATACTATTTTCATATTCTTACCCTAAACCTCTTAATTTTCTCTGTCAGGTTTTTTTCGTTTAAGTGTTTCAACTTGGATTACTTTGTCAAAGATAAACAGTGTCATGATTCTCTTGTTCACTGCTAGATACTGGAGAGAAAACCAGCCTGATAATGGTAATGGAGAGCCACAGTGGGGTGAAGAGGACTGTGCAGAGATCAGAAGTGATGGTTGGAATGATCTGTCATGTGATACTTCTCTGCGATGGATCTGTGAAAAAATGGCATAACACTGCTCTATAATTTGTTTTAAGATAAAAGCACTTGTAAATGCTTTTACCAGTGTCAACTATCATTATGTAACTCTTTTAGTAATAACTGCTCTTATATGTTGGTTAAAAAAAAAAAACAACACACACACACATATCAAAGCTAATAAAATCTTAGAAACAGCCCTGACAGAGGAATGCTTTACTTTATTAATGAACTACAAACTACACACATACTGTGCTCAGAGGGCATTTCTGATTCTATGTGAGTAAAGTGTGTGCTTGTTCTGGTACATTTCTGGGGTCCAAAAACACAGAGCCCGAGCCCGTGAGGTCCGACAGCTTTGTGGGATCGTGCTCATACTCATTACTGATACTGATTTCTGTGATGACTTTTCTTCCATATATTGTTATTTTCTGATAGTAGTAACTCCATAGCACACCTCTCAAGTGTGTTATAATGACTATATACTATACTATTATTCCCCTAGCGCAACAATCACCTTTTTGAGGACCTAAACATGCTCAAAAACTCATGAAACTTTGCAAACACTGGAAATTTTCAGAACCCCCTTGCCATTGGGCTTAGTTTGTCCTACATGAACAAAATTCACACCATGTATGCCAAAACGTACAAAAAAGTCTCCTGACTTTTGACTAATTTGTTCTGTGTCCAGCAGTCACGCAGTTGCAGAGCCATGTCAAACAACCTGCAGCAACCCTGCGGCTGTGGGTCCCCTGACAGGCACAGGGTGCATGCAAGGGCCCATTCAACACTGCTCAAATTTTTGTAATGTCATCCTTTTCTCTTTTGACTTGGTATCTTTTCACATGACCACTATTACACAGATGTACAACATCTGTGGAGGATTATTATTGTACAGTCTATTTCATGATCTCTGAAACCTGACTTCCTCAAAAATTGAGGAAAAAAATGAGAAACTGAAACCAACAGGAGTTCTATTGTATGTAGTCCATGCTGCAGTGCTGAGCTTCCAGGTGATGGTGGACATGCCCTATGAACAATGGAGGAAATCTATGCTAATATCGAAGATGCTAAGCCTGTCAACCCAAAATCTTCAATGAATCAGACAGGTAAGAATGAGCAGTCATAATTACGATCATATAATTATATAACTCACTACTTCCACCGGTCTTTTCTCTGCCCAGGTCCGAGGAGCTCTCAGAGGACCTTTCATGGAGCTGTTGTTCTCTCTCTGGGCCTGCTAAGTGTTTTCCTGCTGGTTGGTCTCATCAGCCTCAGTGTTCACTGTGAGTCCAGTTTTCATATGTCAACATCAGTTTGAACTTGTAATTGTCAAGAGGATTCCTCTGAAAGAGGCATGTTACACAAAAGTATCTATCATCTAACAATGTTTGGATTTGTTATGTCTTTCTACCAATGATATCCACACAGTTTGGTTGGTTCTCTGTAAAACCACAGCCATAACAGTTTCACTTCAGCCTCTGATAAATTGTATAAACATAAATCTTTTGTATTTCATAAACATGTATATTGTTTTTTTTTGTTTGTTTGTTTGTTTGTTTTTCCCAGACCGTTCCTTGGTACGTGATTCGGCTACAGAACTCTCTACCATCAAAGCCAACCTGACTGAACATCTCCAGACCAGTGATAACAAACTTTCCTCCCTGGCTGAAGACAGAGACCAGCTAAAGGCCAGCCTCATCAAAATGACTGAAGAGTTGGACAGACTTCAGACTTTGTCCAAACAGAGTGAGTGTTTGTCTGTGTGGGTTCTGAGCAGGTGTCTAAAGTTAGTCAGTTTGCATCTCAATTTATTTAGACATGGATTTATTGAGAGTGCCTTCCACTTTTATGACTAAAAGCTCCAAATTGTTTGGGAGTTTCTGAAGTTATTTATGTTTTATTCCAACCAGCAGCTGGTGTCAGTTACGAATGCACTGATTTTCAGTTCTACATTTAATACTTTCAAGATAATTCAGCTTCTTTATATGGTGATTCTTAAACTCTACAATTTTTATTCTTCAAGGAATCTTTTTTTGTATTGTATCTTTCTTTTCTCTTTTGATGTGCATGTGTTAGAACTGAGTTACTAGTCATTTGACCTACGTAACTGGACTAAAAGGAGACAGTGAACAATCATCAGCATCAAAGTACTTTGGCTTTGTGTTACAGCCCCCGTTTCATGAGGAAATTTGAGGGGAGTCAAAAAAAATGGTAAAAGTTATTATGAAACAAAATATCTTAAGATTCCATTTCTGATTTTAGTTCCTATTCTGGTTGCTAGGGCTGCATGCTGTATTGTTTGAGCATGTGCGATAGTCACATCGCAGGACGTGCGATGTTTTCTCTTTTTTTTTAGAACACGTCAACTTCTGTTTTGCTTCCGAAGAGCATCTCTGAACCAGCTCCTTGCTCTGCTCTCTCTCTCTCTCTGTCTCTCTCTCTGTGCAGTCAGCTCACAGTCAGCCCCTCCCCCCTATGCACATGCTGTCCCTCACACACCACGCCGAAGATGAGCGATAAACAAGAGGGAAAGACTGTGAAGGACGATTTAGTCCCCAAAAGAAGGTCAACATCCGAAATGTTAACATCTAAAAAAAGATGATGTAGACCAAGAGGACGTACAGTGCCTCGCCGTTGTTGTCATCACACGTAACACAATAAATCTTTTTGATCACCTGAGTCGCCACCACAGGGCGCTATATGAGTGCAAAGCAAGAGCTCAAACTAACGTTACGACACAAAAACATATTCTGGATGCCTTTTCTACTGTGACACCATACAACAAACAGTCCAAACGACATAGAGAGATTACGGACGCCATAACTTTTCACCTCGCAAAAGACATGGTACCAATGTACACAGCTGCAAAAGAGGGGTTTAAAAACATGATCCACTCTTTTGTTTTAACTACTTTGCTGCTGTTTTACAAAAAGATTTTTATTTCATTGTTGCAGTTTTGTAAACCACTCAGGGGGCTGATGCAGCTGCTCTTTTAATTTTAGATTTTTGTTTAAAAGATATTTACTAATTAGATCACTGACCTTGGTGAAGCTATTCAAGTCATCTGGTGGGAATTCTTGTATTTTTAAATATCGCCATATGTGTCGCAAAAAAATTAATAAATAACGCAATGTCAGTTTTTTCCAATATCGTGCAGCCCTACTGGTTGCTGTTATGGGTTAGAACTGCTGTGCACTTTCACTAAAAACACACACAATGTGTTGAATCCCTAAAATAGAGGAACATACATCTTGTCTGATATTAAATGTCTTTTGTTTGATGTATCTTACAGAGAAAAAGTGTCCTGCAGGCTGGATGAATTTCAGTTATGCCTGTTATCTCCTCTCCACTGTATCTGCTTCTTGGGACAGAGGCAGACAAGACTGCAGAGACAGAGGAGCAGATCTGGTGGTCATAGACAGTCGTGAAGAACAGGTAGTGTAGCTACTTTGTCTCTTTACTGATTTTTTAAAAATGAAATTTGCATGTTTGAATGACAAGTATGACAGCCCTCATGATGTGTGTGTTTTTTCAGTTCCTGTAAGCTTGCTTTTTATCTGAGCTACAGTAACATTGCCTTGTCCAAAGTGAACTTAAAGAGTAGTTGGCTACATTCTTTATATACCATGATGACCAGTGTCTTCTCATCTGAAGGAAGTGCTTATTTTCATAAACCTTACTGAGTAGTTTTTGTGCCTAAACCTAACCAAACATTCCATACACTTAACTATGTGTTAATTATTGTAACCATGACAACAAAGGTCTGGTACACCTGCCAGCATTGAGGTGCTGTTTCAGAAGATGTTCTCATTAGTCATATGGGAGGGTAGGGATAAACAACCTACAGTCGTGAAAAGGGAAGTATACCCTCTTTGAATTCTATGGTTTTACATAACAGGACATAATAAAAAATCAACTGGAACAACATATGACACGTTACACTATGTCATTATTTATTTAACAAAAACTAGGCCAAAATGCAGAAGCAGTGTGTGAAATATTAAGTACACCCTTACTGCTTTCATAGGAATTAAGAGGGTAAATAGTAGCCAGATGCTGCTAATCAAAGGGCCTTGATAAAATGATCATCAGCAAGTGTGACCACCTCTATAAAAGCAGAAGTTTTGTCAGTTTGCTGGTCTGGAGCATTCAGATTTGTGTTAACACAATGCCAAGGAGGAAAGTCATCAGCAATGATCTTAGACAAGCAATTGTTGCTGCCCATCAATCTGGGAAGGGTTATAAGGCCATTTCCAAACAATTTGAAGTCCACCATTCTACAGTGAGAAGGATTATTGGAAAGTGGAAAACATTCAGTACAGTGCCAATCTTCCCAGGAGTGAATGTCCTAGTACAAGTACAATTAGTACAATTAGAAAAAGACTGAACGAGTATGGCTTCTTTGGAAGAGTTGCCATGAGAAAGCTTCCTCTCTCTAAAAAGAACATGGCAGCATGACAAACCAAACACAGCGTATCAGCACTAACACCTCATACCAACTGTCAAGCGCGGTGGTGGAGGGGTGATGATATGGGCTTGTTTTGCAGCCACAGGACCTGGGCACCTTGTAGTCATTGAGTCAACCATGAACTCCTCTGTATACCAAAGTATTCTAGAGTTAAATGTAAGACCATCTGTCTGACAGTTAAAGCTTGGCTGAATCTGGGTCATGCAACAGGAAAATGCTCTTAAGCACACAACAACAGCATGGCTGAAAAAGAAAAGAATCAAGGTGATGCAGTGGCCCAGTCAAAGTCCAGATTCCAACCCAATTGAAATGCTGTGGCAGGACGTTAAGAGAGCTGTGTATAAATGAATGCAAACTTAAATGAACTGAAGCAAACAAGGATTACTTCAAGTTGTTGTTCTACAAGCTACTGAATCATGGGCTGTAGGTAGGTTTTCACACATTGCTTCTCCATTTTGGCTTAGTGATAATTTTAGAAGATTGTAAGGATCAGACAATTTTTTTAATGTCCTGATACATAAAGTTATAGAATTCGAAGAGGATGTGCTTTCTTTTTCACATGACTGTATGGTTGTTAAGGTTGGAGAACTTGTTTTGCTGATGAGCTAAACTACACCAAAATATAAATAAAAGCTTTCTTTCCTTTATCTTGAACAGGAATTTATCAGTAAAATAATCATCAAGCAGGACACATGGATTGGTCTGAATGACAGAGACAGAGAGAACATCTGGAAATGGACTGATGGAACTCCTCTTACTCTGGCGTAAGGCGTACAGTAAAGCTACAGTTCTACACATTGTTTGAACATAGGCACATATATATCTATTGGTTTTATTTTTGTATGAGTGTCTTATAAGATAAGATAAATGTACTTTATTGATCCCATGAGGGAAATTCTTGTGTTACAGCAGCAGAAACAGCAACAATAGGTAACAACAACATGATGAAAAACACCCAACAGTAAATGATCTTCTACTCTCTCTGGATTCAGATTCCACCTCTCTGCTCCTCTTACTTGATCTTAGTGCAGTTCTTGATAGACCACCGTATACTCATGGACCGACTGGAAAATAGATTTGGAATCTCTGGCCTGGCCCTCAGCTGGTTAAAATCTTACTTATCTGACAGAACTTAGTGTGTCTCTTGTAATGACACCATATCAGCCTTTTCTGATGTGAAATATGGAGTACCCCAGGGTTCTGTTCTCGGCCCCTGCTTTTCTCTCTTTATATTTCTCCTCTTGGCCAAATTATTCAGAGTCATGGAATTAATATTCACTGTTATGCTGATGATACCCAGCTGTATGTGCCCATAAAGGCTGACAATGCCTCTTAAATTAGGGAACTAGAGATCTGCTTCTCTTCTGTGAAAAGCTCGATGTCTCGAACCTTCCTGCTTCTTAACTCAGACAAAACTAAAATGCTGGTTATTGGCCCGGCACCATATAGACACCAGTTTGATCAAGTAACTATATCCCTTGACAACTGTGTGATTTCTCAAAGTACAACAGCCAAGAATCTGGGTGTCACATTTGATCCTGCTCTTTCCTTCGATCAGCACATTAAAGACATTACACGGACTGCCTTTTTTCACCTACGCAACATAGCTAGGATTTGGTCTTTTCTCTCCATGGCAGCTGCTGAAATTCTAGTTCACGCCTTTGTTTCCTCTAGACTTGATTATTGTAATGTTTTGCTTTCAGGACTACCACGTGCTAGCACTAAAAGTCTACAAATGGTTCAGAATGCTGCAGCTAGAATGCTAACCAAATCGAGAAGGTTTGACCACATTACTCCAATTTTAGCCTCCCTTCATTGGCTCCCTATTCATGTTAGATCAGACTTTAAAGTGCTCCTAATGACTTATAAAATTCTAAATGGGCTAGCCTCCTCATACCTGCCTGATCTTCTTAACCCTTATATTCCCTCCCATGCTGTGCGTTCTCAGGCTGCAGGGCCTTCTCCTATCGGGCCCCTTTCCTCTGGAACAACCTCCCTATTGATATTAGACAGGCTGACTCAGTTGAGGCCTTTAAATCCAAACTAAAAATTCATCTTTATGCCTTAACTTTTGGTTAGCATTTTATTATGATTCTTATTTCAGGATACCATTTTTCCTTTGGCGGGCTGGGTCAGTCTCAATGCATCAGTTAAGCTTAGTAGTTAGTAAATGTTGTCCATGATGTCCTGCTGACGAGATTACTGTAAACCATCTTCATATCGCTGCATCACTCTAACTGTGGGTTTCTTCACTCAAGCACATTAGTGCCCAGGCTGTGCTTCTCTCTCTCTCTCTCTCTTTTTTCTACTGTCCCCATGATCCAGCTCAACTGATGATGTTACATCAATTAAACATTTATTAGTGTTAGTGGTAGTGTTATTACTATTAATGTTTCACCGTTCTGTCATTATTATTCCTTTAGCTATAATAATAATAATAATTATTATTATTACTACTATTTACATTTTGACTTAGTCTGTGTATTTGCAATGTTGCTTTTCTCTTACCCCATTCCCCCACCCCCCTCTCTTTCTGTCTAAACCCAACCGGTCGAGGCAGATGGCCGCCCACCCTGAGTCCGGTTCTGCTCGAGGTTTCTGCCTCTTAAAAGGAGGTTTTTCCTTGCCACAGTTGCCTAGTGCTGCTCATGGTGGGATCTGTTGGGTCTCTCTCTCTAAATTTTATAAGATAAAGAGTACGGTCTAGACCTGCTCTATATGTACTGTGCCTTGAGATAACTTCTGTTGTGAATTGGCGTTATATAAATAAAACTGACTTGACTTGACTTGACTTCCAGGTACTGGATGAAGAGCCAGCCAGATAATGGTGGTAGAGATCCACGATGGGGTGAAGAGGACTGTGCACATCTGCAGGCTCACATGAAAACTGATGAAAACTGGAATGATCTGCGGTGTGATGCCTCTAAGCAGTGGATCTGTGAAAAAGTGCCATAGCATAGAATCAGTTTGTCAATATTGTATGTGCAAGTCATGATGCAAGAAAAACACACAAAAAGCCTTTCTTTATGTGAATTAAGTAAATAAGGAGAAACAGAAAGTGTGTGTTTACATAAATATGTAAGGGGTTGGAGGCCCTTTATCTGCTTAAGAAAATACTTGTGTGTTTCATTGCAGAGGGCATAGACAAACCACATATTCTGTCATTTAATTTTAAAAACTTGGATGAAGACATTTAAACTCATATTCACTGCTCTGGTCACCATTTCACCTGACTAATATGATCCCTTTCTCAGATTTGCCTACAATTACTATCACATTATATTTGTACCAGTGTACGCTGTATTTATTTCTATGCAACTGTTACTGACTTAAGAGTCAGTTCTCACACTACAAATTTCCTTTTTCAACATGAACAACCGCTGTCACTGGGCATCTTTACCACTTCCTCAGAGCTTCAGAGAAACTACTGAAACCATCAAGAGTTTAGTCATTTACATGTAAGATATCTTGTGCTGCAGCTGATCCTTTATAATATACTCACTATCAATGGCAGAAGTCGATTATTATACTCTAATTATACTCTCTGCACTTCCAAGACTCTGATCTGTGTTAGTTTGATTCACTGTCTTGTCTCAATTTCCTCACGTTTTGCTCCTTTAAAACTGTTTTGTTTTCAATGCTTTGTTAATGTACAGAGAGAAGTCAAACCCCAGTAAACAAATCTGTCATTTCAGCATTTAACCAGTCACCACACGTTACACCACACGTTTTTTTCATTAAAGTTGACAATGGGGTGCCACAGTTGACCTAAAGAACTAAATTTACAACTTTTTTCCAATGACCACTGTAAAGAACCAAATCAAGAATACATAAATGTGTATATGAAAAAAAGGACTCATAATTATAGTAATTAAATACTCAGTTCTGATAACATAAAATTTCTTAGCCTGTCTATCAGTTGCATGTTTTAATGGGTGGCAGGTGGGTGAGTGCTAAAAGTCCTGAGTAGGAAATATGTTAATCTAGTCACAGAGTTTCACTTTGCTCTTAAGTGTTGCTTAAGCATAAGTCTTTAGTTAAGTTAGGATCATCTTTCTTAATCATGGGACAAAATAATAACCCTTCCTGTATGTATGATGTGAATGCACGCGTTTTGTGTTTCACAGTGTGTTGTGTATCTTCATTTATTTCAGACCATGTTTCAGTACACAGGCAAGCTGCAGAACTCTCCGCTGTTAAAGCCAACCTGAGTGAGCATCTTGAAGAGCGAGACTTGCTGAAAGCCAACCTCTTGGAAATGACAAAAGAGCGGGACAAACTTCAGTTTTTGCTCCAACAGAGTGAGTCCTTGTTTTTGTATTATAAAATCTTAATTTATGATCAAAGTCTATAGCCAACAGTGTCACTGATTTAAATGCTACTCTATTCACAGATTCAAATTGTACAGTTGCCAAATGCTGGATGCCAAATTGCCAAACTACTGACACAACTGCTTACTATTATCTCCAGTGGTTGGTATCAAAGACTTGGTTGCACAAGGATAACACTGTAGCCAGGGATGATGGTATTGCTGGCACTGGTTTCAAAGCTGCAAAAAAAGATTTCTACAAGTGATTCATCACAGTCATGAAATGATCATTAGTAGATGATGATGAAAAATTTGTAATTTTCAATCATAATCAGTCAATCAGGTCAAAAGTTTATTAAAGAATAACTGTTTGGAGTTGAGGCTCAAACCGGTAAGGTCACACCAACCAAATGAGCATCAGTATTTGAGGCCTTAAAGGGTCATTTATCAGAACTAACTTGTACTAACAAGTAAAAGTCTTTTTGATGAGCAATGTTTCTTGTTGAATCTCTTGTGTATCTTACAGAGAGAACGTGTCCTACAGGATGGACAAATTTCAATTGTTCCTGTTACCTCCTCTCTGATGAGTCTGGCTCCTGGGAAAATAGCAAAGAGAACTGCAGAGCCAGAGGAGCAGATCTGGTGGTTATAGACAGTCCTGAAGAGCAGGTACAGTATGTCTGTGTATGTGTGTTATGTATGCACATGTTATTTTGTTTGCAAATACCTGGTATTCATTTGTTTGGCCATGTTCTCTAAAACATATATTGATAAATAGAAATATCTGCACAGAAAATGTTGCTTGACAAACTGTGATTGTGTACAAGAAAAGAATTTGTTACAATAATAATTTTTATTATTTATTTATTACCTTTTAATTTTCTTTTCTTCGTCCTCCACATCTTAAGATAAACATTTGACATAAATGCTAATAAATACTGCACATATGTTGTGGTTAAAACTAAAATATACCATGCTTTTTTTCCTTGATGTTAAACAGATATTTCTCTTGGGATTCACCTCAGGATCAGCTTGGATTGGTTTGAGTGACAGAGATGAGGAGGGGACCTGGAAATGGGTCGACAAAACTCCACTGAATCAGATGTATGGCTTTACTTCAGTTTGGAATAGAGATTTTTTTAAAATTTATTTTATTCGTTTTCTTATTGACACAAATAATTTAACAAACATGTAGCAAATATGGATGGCGGGGGGCTGGAGCCTATCCCAGATGACACTCGGCAAGAGTTGGCTACACCCTGGACAGATGGCCAGTCCATTGCAGGACCAACACATAAAGACAAACAACCATTCACACTCACATTCACACCTGTGGGCAATTTAGAAATACAAGGGACTGTGGGGGGAAGACAGTGTACCCAGAGAGAACCCATGCAAGCACAAGGAGAATATACAAACTCCAGAAAAAGAAAGACTTTTTGAGTCCATAAAGGCAAATCATTGTAAATTGACCAAGAATTTTAGGATATTTGCCAAAGTTTTGTGACTGTATGGTAGTTGTTGACTTCACCACTTTTGTACAACTACTACTATGGCACTTTTCCACAAAGCTAGAATTATATCTGTCAATTACATGTGAAAAATTGTTTTGCTAAATGTGGACAGTCCAGAAAAAGAGGCATGTAGACATTAATATATGTAACTCCAATATTGATTGATTTATATCACTATTACTATCAGGCAATCAAACTGTATTTGTGTTGCAACTTTCTATAAAGGTTAGTGCCATTTAAAGTGCTTTACAGATAATAGACAAGAATGTATTTGTTTTGAAATTGAATTACCAGCAGACATTTCTTGCAAGCATAGATGCTGTACATGCAGAAATAACCTGCTCCATGCATGGTACGCAAAGTTTGGGCTATATGAGATTGATTGTAAGTGTTGCATTCTGGCAGTCACCTTTAAACAAGTGCAAGTGGGGCTGCTATAGAAGGAAAAAACAGAACACTGACTGCTTTCATCTGGGTTCACTTCCTCTCAAAATAATCATGCTGAACAGTTCCACAAAGCTCTGTCCAGTAATCATTCAGTCATTCAGTCCTTGATCCATGAGTGATTTTCCTTTTTTCTTCAGTGTGTGTTTATCATAGTTTGTCATAGCTTATTTTGCTGAAAATAGCTGGTTTCCCCTGGAAATGGGGCTGATGAGAGCAGTTAGACTGAACTTTAGCATAAATGCCTTAAAAATCAGGTGAAAGGGGTTAATATGATAATATTAATATTAATATAACATTATTTTTATCCTAAACCTCTTAATTTTCTCTGTGAGGTTTGCTCGTACAAGTGTTTCAACTTGGATTACTTTGTCAAAGATAAACAGTGTCATGATTCTCTTTTTCATTGACCTGCTAGGTACTGGAGAGAAAACCAGCCTGATAATGGTAATGGAGACCCACAGTGGGGTGAAGAGGACTGTGCAGAGATCAGAAGTGATGGTTGGAATGATCTGTCATGTGATACTTCTCTGCGTTGGATCTGTGAAAAACTGTCATAATACTGCTGTATAATTAATTTTAAGATGAAGTATTCGTAAATGCTTTTACAGTTTCTGCTGTCATTATGCAAAACTTTTAGTAATAACTGTTCTTGTATGTTCATAAAAAATGCGTCACCCTCAGTTCTGGCAGTATAGTTGCATGCACTGGAATGTTATTTAGGCACACACACAAACACCCCCACCCCTACTCAAACTACTTTTTCACCTCTAAATTTAACTTTTCACACTGAAGTGAGGTGATAACAGAGGAAGAATTGACGCTGCCAGTGTTACTTCCTGGTTTTTTTTCATCATAACATAACCTCATCTAGTTATCTCTCCTTCTTGAGTATGATGCAGTTTTACAGAACGTTTTTTTCCCCTTTATTAATTTACATGCTACAGCTGTGTGTGTGTGTGTGTGTGTGCGTGCATGCGCTTGTTCCAGTATATTTTTGTGGTTTAGTGGTTATTGTTGGAAATAAATGTAAGTCTGTGTAATGTGTAATGTAATGTAACTTCCTATAATTCTATAATTTCCTATGAAGATGTCAACAGCTTGTCCCCTTTGAATTCTCTGAAAGACCAAGAGTGCCGGAGTGTATTCTTGTGACATTTATAGAGATTAACTATGCTCAAGGCCATGAGAGTGTTCCTCCCTTTGGCCCTCTCTGTTTCAGTGTATCTTTTAAATAACTAACAAATTTCCCTGTTAAATTACAATAACCTACTGGCAGCTACAGTTGCCAGCATGATGCTGTTATTCTACAGTGTACCTACTGTAATCTACAACAACAGTTTATGACTATAAAATTTTTCCCATTAACAGTAAACTACTGGCAGCAGTTTGCCATTATCTTACTGTAAATTTAACGGTATCTTGCTGTTGCTAAAATTTTGTTTGCTACTGTTTTTGTAAAAACTGTTTTCTCCTACAAAATCATCTCACCATTCATCAAAGGAATCCAGCAACCCTGCTAGGGATGGTACTACACTGGAAAAAAACACAGTATACAGCGCTGACGAAGTTTAAATATCTCTGCTGAATAACAATAACAATAATTTACAAATTTAATCTAATCTAATCACATACAAAACCCAAAAAGGACACTTAGCTCCTTAACTAGCATCCTATTTCTTTGTTTCAAGATGTTTATGTGTTTGAATGTACAGTAAGTTATTAACACTTCATATGCATTAGTCACTTTAAGGTTTATTTGACAGCCACTTATACACATGCAATATGAAAATGATTAATGCTGCTTTAACTTATATCAGTTAAAATATATCACCACCACTTTTAGGCAATTTTGATTCACTGGCAATAAATGCTTGACATAGATGGTAAATGGACTGTACTTATATAGCGCTTTTCTAGTCTTTTCGACCACTCAAAGCGCTTCACACTACAGATCACATTCACCCCATTCACACACACATTCATACAGCACATGTTCTATACAATGTGCTTTCTATAAACAGACACACACATCGGAGGCAATTTGGGGTTCAGTATCTTGCCCAAGGATACTTCAGCATGCGGACTGGAGGAGCCGGGAATCGAACCACCGACCTTCTGATTGGTGAGAGACTGCTCTACCTCCTGAGCCACAGCCGCCCCCCATAGATACAAACATTATGGGCCAGTCAGACTACAGACATCATTCATTTTGTGCATGTAGCTGTTTGCTTTGACGGACACATTGCGTTGCTGCAGATCTCCCTGTAGCCTGGAGCCTCAGTCAGTCCGCTTCCTTTTTTAGTAATAGAGCAGGTAGAAAAGAATACAAACAGGGATGAGGCACACATCAAATTTAGATTCATTTCTGATATATACTGCATATCTAACATAGATCACATACCTTCTATCAGATTATAGATGAGGCAGTAGTCATTTGGACCAGTGGCATTGTAAGCATTTGAGGAGGAAGTGGAAGTGGCCTGTGCGGGAATACAATATACCATTTCATTATAAGCATCCAAATATTAGATACACATTTATGTGGCATGCATAGACAAGTGGTGGTGTGGTTGATTGTGCAACACATGCAGCGGTCTCTGATTGTCCAACCTACCTTAATTTTGCAGAAACTGGGTGCTGATGGGGGATAAAGCTCAAAGATGACAGTGCTCGTTTTTTGGGTGCGGGGTGACGTGTGCTTGACTTTAAGGTACGTGGGTGAGCTGTCCATAAGCTAAAAAACAAAAACACAGAAATGGTAACCTATCAGACCTGCATCAGACCATTTCAATCTGCACATGGTAAGGTTAGATACCAGACTTATTAGGACTATTAGGCAGAGATTAGGCCACTTAGACATTAATGGAGCTACTTATTCAGAAGACATAGTAGTTCATAGAGCTCAACAAAACCTCTACCCACCACCCGTTTCTTTATGCCGAACCAATCAAAACCAGTGTAATGCCGCCCTAGTGAGTGATTTTAGATGGTATTTCCAGTATCACAGGTGTGATGCATTTCCTGCAGTGAGGAGGCTGTATGAATGGAGCTATAGATTTATAGCTTAGCAATTTGTTGCTTAGGCACTGTCAGGCCGAGACTAAAGGCAGGACTCAGACGCAGAGATGACATTAATAAAACAGACTTTATTAACAACCAAAGTTCTCTCACTTGAGTGACAAAGAAACAGAGGCTATAAAACTTTCCTAGGGCGGATAAGATAACAAAAACAAAAAGTCACTCTCAAAAAGGAGGAAAAAACAAATGAACGGTGGCTAATAAAGTTAGAACAAATCAAAAATCACTCACAGAGGAGGCAAACAAAAGGCTATGAAAGGATTTAACAAAAAAACGCTCCAACAGGAGGAAAACCAGAAAAGCTCTAAATAAAACTCTCTCCTAAAAAACGGAGGACCTAAGATAAGCTATGAACATAAACGAGTAAAACAAAATCGCTCCAAAAGGAGGAAATCAAACAACTAAGAAAGTACTCTAAGGCTAAGGCAAGAAACTGAGATATCAAAATTTACAAACAAAAAAAAAAAAAATCACTCTTACAGAGGAACAATGGTTTACTGGAGGCAACACTGTGGCTGTGGATTCAAGGCTGGAGGTAAGTCGGGTGAACGGACGAAGACACTCTGGCACAAGACAAAGGAGACACAGACTATTTAAACACGCAGAGGTAATGGGAAACAGGTGGAGACAATGAGTAATCAGGACACACAGGTGACACATGAGGAAGGGCAAGTGCTCTGAAACGAGAGTAAATCCTTCAAAAATAAAACAGGAAATGACAAGACCAAAATCCCAAGACAAGACAAACCTCACCGCAGTGTGACAGGCACAGCAATCTTGGCAAGCTTTGAATTTTCAGAAAATGTAAAAGCGGTGTGTGAATAGTGAGAGTGAGAATCAGTATACAAAGAGTTTGGATGGCTGCATCAAACAAACAAAAATTGGAAAATTAACAACTTTTTTTTTTGTTAATGGTTTTGTCACTCAAAAAATCAAAGCATTTCCTGTCCAATATCAATAAGGTTAATATTAATCCTAACCCTCCAACATTATTAACAACAGCTATAACACTGACACCTCAGTTATAAGTAGGCTGTGTACAGTTTATAAATAAGCACAGAATGGCCCACACAGAATAATAGACAGCGGTAGTCTGCCTACAATATCTGGGGTGGTATCCCAATTATTCTAAGTGAATTACCTGTCTACGCCCATGCAGTTTCTCAAACTCCAAAACTTTAGTTTTGGCTTGAAATTCCAGAGGGGAGTTTTCTTCCACTGTTAAACTAATAGAATCAGATCTGGCAATGTACAATATTTTTAAATATGCCCAGAGATAAAAGCTACTAAGAATATTATTTGTTCACACAATTTTGTTGTTAACAGTGATAAGAAATAATAATTAAAAAAACTTGTAGGCTAGCCTACTTATTAACAGAACATGGGCTATGACCAGTGCTTGATTTGTTAATCAGGAGGTCCAGGAACACAGAGAAGTTCAAGGTAGAGAAAAGGTTTCACATTTTGTAGTAATGTAAATTTTTGTTTTAGAATAGGTAATCAACAGAGGTGTTGGTCTAACATGGATTCGTAGCAACGGTAACGTAGAGAGGCAGACAATAGCAAAGGGTGAATGGTCAGCACCACCATAATTGTCACAGAAAGTAATCTGAAGATGCTTTACAGGTGACCCAAGTCAAACAAAAGTTGTAACTTACCTCATACATGCACTTCTCCTGGGGGTCACCACACGTCTTTGTGCTCCAAGCCTTCACCTGGTTCATCAGAGCAGTGGCAGGTTCAGAACAAGTCAGCTTAAAGATCCTGTGAACAAAAACAAGTAAGTGAGAAAAAAACCTCACAAAATGAAATACACAGTACCCTTACAAGAAAGTGATACAAAAATATACCATACCATATCACTCTGCACTGGTCTGCTGAGGTGACAGGCAGCAGCAGAGGCAGGAGTAAGGCTGAGGTTATAAGCAGAACTCTGATACTCATCTTCGCACTCAAGAAGTCTTTCTCCAACTGGCTCGACACAGGATTAGTGAAACAAAAGCTGACTGAACAGTCCTCAGGCAAGTCATGTGAAAGATGTGGCTCATTCATTTTCTTCTGCATTAGGTGAACTCCTGACTTCCTGATTACATTTTAATCAGCTGTGAAGAAACATTGGACATGGGACTTGCTAATGAGTTTTTCATCCTATTTATGTTGGTAACATGATGATTTAAATTTATGTCTTAGTCTAGCTAGCATTAGAAGTGTGTAATGCATTCCATGCTCCAATTTCACAATGTACCTTCTCTATGCTCCAAGTGTCTTTATTTAAAGGGCAACTCAACAGCTGTAAATGGAGGGTCTCTAGAACATACAGCAACTTCCAAGTTTGATGGACTAGTTTGTGGTGTAGCAGATTCGGGTTTTGGAATTCACATTTTGAGCTTTAATTATCAACCTGCTCTCACGGTAGTCAGTAAAATAGTTATGAAATGTTATCTATTGATTTCATGTTCATGGACACAAATTCGCCATGATTTTCGTGACAGTGAGTACAATTGTCAAACTAGTTAAAGACTGTGGTTTTGGATTAAATTTAAATGAACATGATGGTTCTGAAGCCAGTGTGAACTTTTTCTGTATTAAAGCAGGCCGTGATCCTTCTCCAACCTTAACCAAATTCTGTTTGTGCCTAAACATAACCATAAATAAGTCTAATATTTCTGTACTCAGTAAAAGTTGATATTTTACTGTCATGTAATCTAAACGAATCAATGCATTAAATTTCATGACTATTTGATGAATTGCAAACCACGCTGACAGTCACAAAAAAGAAAAAAAACATGAAATCAGTAGATTACATTTCAAGACTATTTAAAGAAGTGGTGTGAAACTGGATTGTTTAAATTATAGAGTCAAACTTTTTTCTGTCATGCCCCCCATTGCATGCTGAAAAAAGTCAGTCATGAATCAAATAAATAATAAGTAGTGATAGTGACATCCAGAACTGACACCCTGGGCAAATACATTGTGCACACATTTCTAACAAAAAGTATTACATGAAATGTGTATCACTTTGTTTGTTTTTGTTTTTTTTGTTTGTTTTTTTTTGACGCATCTTTGGTATGTAAATATACTACATCCAGAATGACTGGAAAGAAAGTTGCTAAAACCCAAAAATCCTCATAAAAAGGAGCCCTCACATTAACCCATTGTCATTAATGGTAGCTATGGTCTTGCTAATGTACATGAAATCACTTTGTTCCTCATTTGCATTGTAAAGTGCTTGAATGTCATTCACAACTCAGATGACCACTTACCCCTATTTTCACATGGATGTCTTTGTATCATATCAGATTCATGACGCCAGAGTGGAGAGAATAGGAGCAAACATGTATTTGTATGACAGACACTACATATGTAGCCATGAAAGCATATTAGACCTCTGCAATTGAATATTTCAATCAATCAGTCATTTCAATGAACAAATCCCCTTTTTTGAGGAACTATTAATATATAAATGAGCCAAAATGTGATTAAATGGTATTTTACTGTGTAAAGCTACAACACCAGATCAATAAAGAGACAATCAGCACAAGACTGTGAACAACAAAATAATTTATCTAATTTTGTTGGTCTAAAAGTAGGGATATTTAAATATGACAAGTTTAAAAATACTGGAATCAGTCTAAAATTTAATGAAATTTTTAAATGTTGATTGTTGTTTTGCTAAAACACCCAGATCCCAGGGGGGAAAAGACCAAGGACATAAGGAGGTGTTTGTTGTGTAAAGAAACACCACAAGACCAACACCCAGACAATCAGCACAACACTGAGAAGTCACGCTCTTGACCAAATCAATTTCAAGCATCTTCACTGACCCTAATGGTTAGCCTGCATAAAACTGTGCTTGCAAACAAAGGCTGAACGAATAAATCCGTCAGGCAAGTTATGTGAAGGATGAAGGATTGACCTGTTATCTTTTTAGATTATACTAGAATAGAATAAGAATAATAAGAATATAGTAATATAATTAGATTATATTTAATTAGAATTATTTTAAATGATTTAAAACAGTTGCGAAGAGGCATTGGACGAAGTCAGTTTTATTACCAATTCGTGCAGGACGTACAGAGGATTGAAATGCTATTTCTTTCAGACCCTGGGGTAGGCATATGCAAGTACTATGCAAAACAACAAAGGGTTTAAAAAGAAGCATTAAAGATATGTCTTTGTCCTGCACCTACTTCACCATGTCCCATCTCTATGCTCTAAGTGTCTTCATTTAAGGGCAGCTTCAGTTTGACACAAGTAACTATGTCAACAGCTGTAAATGCTGGGTCTCTACAACAAACAGTATCTGTATATTTGATTAAATTTGGGCTCGTCAGTGTTACAGCAGAGATGGCTCTTGTAATTCATATTTTGAACTTCAGTTACAGAGACCTTGTTAATTTTGTAGTACAATTTCCAAACTTTTTTCTGTAACTCAGATGGTCCCAGTGGTAGTTATTTGTTGATGGAGCACATCCAGTCCTTCCTTGTGCTAACTGTTAATTAGTAACTGTAGTACTGCCTGTGTATCAGTGGACGAGGCCATCTCCTTTTTACTGAAATCATTACATTACAGCTCAGGTGTTCTCGTTTCTTAATGGTCGCTGTTGTAGTTGAGTCCTAGAATGCTGACTGAGGCGTTAGATCCAAATTAAGTGTCTGAATATACAGAATATATTGTTTCTACAACTGCTGCCAAAACCAATTCTTCTCTTGGAGTTTTCGTTTTTAGTCGTTCAGTTGTGTTTTCTAAGTGTCAGTGAAATGGAGCAGTTCTCTCAAAAGTATTTCACTGGAAAAATAACAACTTCTGAACCTTTACTGACATTTATTCCCCCTTATTAATTTCAGAAACTCACTAAAACATTATTACAAAATCACAGACCAGTAACAGAGAGTATCACTTGAAAAATGTCTCCGTACAGGGGTATCAGTGCTGTTTTAGTGAAGTTTTATTACTCTTTAAATCTTTTATTTATTTTGTCATATTTAAATATACTACAGCTAAACATACTGTAATTAAAAGCTTTCAAATTATAATTATGATAAATATTTTAATTGTAGATTGTTGCTAAGTCCTCCAAATCCTCAGGAAAAAGACCTCACATTACCTCACTGACCTTAATGGTAGCTATCAGCACGCCAATGTACATGAAATCTCTTTGTTTTTCATTTGCATTGTAAAGTGCTTGTGTGTCATCGACAACTCAGATGACCACTTACCCCTATTTTCACATGGATGTCTTTGTGTCATATCAGATTCATGACGCCACAGTGGAGAGAAAAAGAGCAAAATGTTTGTATGACAGACACTACATATGTAGCTAAGAAAATGCATTAGGTCACATTATTATTACATTCTGACCTGTCCAGGGTGTATTCTGCCGCTCGCCCAATGTCAGCTGGAATTGGCTCCAGACCTCCTGCTACTCTCAAAGGGTAGGAAGTACAGCTGAAGGATAGAGGGATGGATGATCACATGCTGTGGATAGTTTTTTCGTCAAATTTTAGTCAGGAAATTCCCCTTTTTCCTTCAGAAGCTATTTATAAATGAACCAAAGTACAATTAGCTTGGTCCACAATGTAAAACAAAGGGTATTTTATTGTGTAAGGACACACCCCTAGACCAACAGACAATGAGCACAAGACTGAGGAATCACACCCTTGACCAAATGGATTTCAAGCATCTTCACTGACCCTCATGGTAAGCCTGTATAAAAGTGTGGTCCCAAACTCCACAACCAACAAGCTCCCACCCCACTGCTCTACAGGAGGAAGAAACCTGCTTCATCGTCACCATGAGGACTGTGCTGTTTGCTTCTGCTCTCGTCGCAGCGCTGTTTGGCTCCTTATCTGCCATCCCTGTTCCTTACCATGCTTTCTGCAGCTCACTCTGGTAGGTCCAGCTCGCTGATCTGCTTCAGAGGTTTTCATGTCCCTGCACCATTTAGTAAATTTATACATTAAAAAAAAATCAGATATGCTGAATATTAGATACAGTGAAAACTTGAAAGCACTGAATTGTTCATGTTTTGTTGGTTTGTTTGTTTTTAGCCATCTAAGTGTCCAAACTGTGTCACACTCTCTTGTTCTAGGCTCTTTTCAACACCATGTGCTGAACTTAGTACCAAACTAGTGCAACAGATTGAAGCCTTCAGCCCTCTGAGTGGCTGTGATGAATGTCAGTATTCGGTATGAACCAGTCTTCTGTTGCGTTTTACATGGGTAGGATTAAAAGAAATGTGATAAATGAAAAAAAAAACTGTCTATTGATTAGACTGACCTTGTGGTCTGTTCCAGCTTGTGTCAGCCACTCCTTTAACCATCAAAGCCAACCACACCTCCCCAGACGGCCTCAAGGCTGAGAATATAACCTTCACCTTCAGTCCCACCATACTGGCCGCTGGCTGCCGGGTGTCCGTAAGTATCAATGATGCTCAATTTATGAGAGTGAATTTCATTATTCAGGCAGCTCAAAAATATTACTACTTGGTGATCACTAATTAATTCAGTTATAAAATCTGACTACAAGCAGAACAGTGTATTAATTAATTTATTTGTTATTCTGCCAGGGTCAGTCTGTCTCTCTCAGCTTCACCAGTCTTCTTGATGGTGTCAACTACTGCAACCTCCACAACCTGCTGTCAGGTAAGTGCACAACCAGGAACTACTTTATTTCATACAGATGTTACTTATCTTGCAATGCATGCTGCTCTGTGTACACTAGGGAAATATGGTCTTATTTTTGAATGGCTCACATTATGTATTTTTGTCATGCTTTGTTAAAACATAAAATCCACTGACATTTGTGTCTATATGAAGATTATGGAAAAATTAGGCATAAATGTGTAATGATCTAATCTCCATCCATCTGTGTTTGTGAATGAATGTTTTGATTTTAGCAAGCGGCCTCACCTCAGCTCCAGGTTTCATGGAGATGACCAATGAATGGGCTTGCCTGGGATATGGACTCTCCACCTGTGGCGCCTAACAAGCTCAGGAGTTGAAATTAACTTCTAGAGAGCTGGAGGATGTAATCCACATCTGCATTTCTCTTCACGTAGACTACTGTAATTCCTTTAATGTTGGTGTTAGTCAGTCTTCTTATCCCAGCTGCAGCTGTTGTGACCTTTCTTCAGTGACTTCCAGTTCGTTATAGAGTAGATTTAAAAATATTCTTTTGTCAAGTTTGACCATTTTAAACCTCTACTCTCCTCTAGGTCTTTGAGGTCTTCTGACATGAAACTGTTGGCTGCTAAAATTATGCTCTTGTCTTGAAAACTTAACTGTACTTTGGTGAACTTGTGTTGGTTTTAATTAGCTTAATAAACAAATGGGACAAGCCTGAGTTGGAAAATATTTTGACATCATTGTTTACATTACTATTATATTTTAATCCCTGCAGGCCTTACAGTAAGATTCTGAGAGTGATCAAACACTTAAGTCAGTATTAGTAGTATGAATCAGTATTTTTCCCTGTGAGCAGTAAATGAAAAGCCCACTCCAAGACATTTCATAAGACATAAAACATATATCTTGACTACCCTGGTACATTTTAGTAACCTGTGTAGCAGAGGGACATTAGGACCCATGCAGGGTGCTGGTGAGTATCAGCAAACTGAGGCTTAGGAAGGTTCCTAACTGAGTGAAGTGACCCAGATGTATCTAAGTGGCAGCCATGATAAGAGCTGGTAGAATTCTCTACATGTTAACAAATGGAGCTCCAAAGCTTCTTATCTTATCTTCTTATCTTACCTCCTTTAGCATAGGATATACACAAGGTTTCTTTACAAAAGGCAGCAGTGTTTAAAGCGACGCACCATTGTAGTTTCACCACAGCAGCCATGCATACATGTAGACACAACAGAGCACCTGTGTTATGTTTGTGACCAGTTTTCTGTTGTGTACTTAACTTCCATGGGTTATAAATAAAGTTTGTTTGAAAAAAGCCTAGTGTAAGTGCAGTCAGATTCCCTAAATACCCCAGTTCTCTTGTCCTAATCGCTTATCAGTTCTCCTTCACATCTTCTCTTGACCTCGTGACGTTTTCCATCGAGGTTAAGGAAAAGTGGTTAGGAAAGGAGATTTTTTTTGACTATTCGACTATTCAGACTGATAATTAAGCTGATGGGGATTAGGTGTGTCAGGCTCCCTCCACAGTCAGTTCCTTGGTGTGTTGCTCGCAAATTGTTTGTCATGTAAGCTGGTGGTTTGGGTAAGTCAAACCTTTTGTTTTATCATACATACAGTTTTTATATTACTTTAATATAAATAGTAAGAGTGGGGGGACAAATGAAGCTTAGCGGAAGTTCAGTCAGAAAGACTATTTCCCCTATCGTCTTTTAAACCTGACGCACCATTTCCTCACTGATCAGTGCCTCTTACGCTCTGCTGCTCTCATCCAATCACAACCAACCACGCTTGCCTCTCGAGCCAATCACTGGTTAGCTGTCAAAGTTTAAAATGTTCTCTCTCCCTGCTGTCATTCAGCTGTCTTTCAACAATGAAACAGCACGACCCACCTCCACCCCTTCACCACCCCATCTGCAGACACCAAGCACCTCCTTCTACCTCCTGATTGAAGTTCTCTCCATGAAGACCTCCACAACTTCAGGCTCTATCCCTCATCACCACCATCAGGTCTAACATTATTAACATCATTAATTACCTCTGCTAATGAGATTATGTTTTCATCTGTCTGTTTGTCAGTGGCATTGTGCAAAAGTAATTAACAAAAAGCACTTAACATTGCATTTTTCAACATTTTGGCAGAGGTATGGGCTCTGCTGTGAGCCATTGCAGTTGTGTTATTGTTTTTAGGGTTTAGCTTTTGGTTGCTTTTTAGATAGGGCAGCATTTAGCCTTTATCTGTCTGTTTCTAATACTGCAGTTCGTGGTGGCTTCCTCCAATACATAGCTTCAGAAATTTCTGTCTTCAAATGAGATGACAGTGTTTTTCAGTGAAATGTGACATGTCATTACTATTCTTTTCTCTGTTCAGGTCAAAGGTATCCAGAGAGGATATCTCTTGGAGCTGTTGTTCTCTGTCTGGGCCTGCTGAGTGCTGTCCTGCTGGCTGGGCTCATCAGCCTCAGTGTCTGCTGTGAGTCTGCTTAAATCAGTTTTTTTTTAATGCTGTGTTGCATTGACTGTACCCTCTAATTTCCTGTCTCATATACATTCGTCTCCTTATTGCTTTTCTTTATGTTCCCATTTTTCATATTAACTGTAAAAGTTCCATAGCCTGTTTTAAAATTCTTACACAAACAACCAAAGCATCAAAATTACGCAGGTAGAAATCTGAATGTTGCATGCATGGCCTCAACTTTCATTTCAGAGCTGTATTAAAATGTGCAGGCTGATTACCACTTACTTCGTGGTGCATTAGTCAACATGTAATATAATGATGCCGTGTGAATTTTGCATAAATGTGTCTGTTGATGTACAACACGCAGTCTCACTCTCAGTACTTTACACTGTCCCCCTTTTTGGACAATGTAAAGGAAAGAAATATGCAATTTAGTCATTCTCTGCTCAATTAGTTGAAACTATATATACTTATCCTTCTGACTGACCACATTTCTTTAACTCAAATAAAATAGTAATTCATCCACAAGCAACAGGGACCTCTTGTGGCCAAGTGAATTATGACTCCAGGAGAACAGGCTTTGTAGTGCCACAGATATTCTTTAGGGGGGGATCAATGCATGTACATTCAGACTGAATGTACAGTACATCCATCAGAGCCTCTGCCTCTAAGTATCATGGTCCCCCTCAAACTCTAGTTGCAGACGAGCATCATATGTACAAGGTCAAATTGGGCATTAAGATAAGATATAATGAATGGTAATATAATTTTGCCATCAGATTTCTGATTGACTCTCTTATTCAGATATACTGTAACTACCTGTTATCTTTGTGGCAGGTGTTAGCTGGTGCTGATGAACTCAAATTTAATGTCAATCCACGCACGACTTAGGGGCCCAGGTCATGGTTCAAGGAAGTACCATTCCTATTAGTTTGGAGCTATTTCATCTTGCTATACGACCTCCTGCTTGTCAGCTTGGTAGTCAGGTTTGTCAATGAATACCTTCCCACAGTGACCCTAATCACTGAGGCAAAATAATAAGAACGCAGTAACACACAGTAACTTCAACTTCGGTGTGGAAAGTTATTAAAGCCTTGGATCAGTGGAGTGGGGATGCTGCCTTTTAAATAGATTAAGACAATCTACTGCATAGAAAGCGGAGTATAAAGTCCTCAAAAATATGTAGCTAAAAATACAAACCTGAATGTGAAGGTTGAATGTAATGGAAACAGAAAGTAACAAAAAAACATTAATTTCCCATCTCAAGGATGAATTGCTTTGTTGAGCACAAAAGACAACTTCTAAATTATGTCTGCAAAAAATAATAGAAAATATTTTGAGCAGGAGGGTCTGCAGATCTGTAGCAAATCTGCAACAGGTAACATTTCAAGTCCTCTGCAGCCGTCGTGCAAGCTGCGCCCAATAAAAGTCAGCCAACATTATTCCAACATCTGTCCAGTGCATCTCCTTTTTGTTTTGTTTTTGTCTCACTACTTTTAAGTCAAACATACATGTATACATTTCAAATTCAAAACATTTCATAGGATCAATACTCAAAAGCATTATCATGTTAAATGCAAAGCATTGCATTGGCTACACTGAACATGCATGCAGTGTTCATGCAGCCATCATCCTGTTTTCTTAGAACTTACACAGACATGTTATTTTTGGAATAAGGCCTGACAAGCAGTTGACAGTTTCCTCTCATTAGGCTTTAAACATAGACAATATAATCACGCACATGCAAAATTTTAATAATATGTGATATACAACAGTAAACACCAACTCTCAAATGTTTTTGCAGCTTGCAAAGTTAAAGCAGTCAGTCTCTCTCACTTCCTCCTTTCTCTTTCTGTCCTTGAAGGCCTTCTTATACTTTGGACAGAATGTATACTTGAACTTAGTTCTCTCTAAGTACCCTCTCTGACATTCTGAGCAAGCGAACTCTGCCTGCCCACGAGGTGGAAGCCAGTGTGTCAGTCATTGACCCCTTAGGGTGGTGGACCCCACACCAGAGGTCCCTGCCTCATTCAAGGAGGGACCTGGTCCACTGGTCCCTGCCCTATCATGGGTGGGATTTGGACCATAGGGGGTGAGGATGTATTTCACCCACAAACTAACGGTCAAGTTTCAGGCTTTCCCCACATGCATGTTCAATTTTTATGAATTTTGAGAATTTGAGTTCTTTAGCTTTACATATTTTAATACAATTGTTTACAATATACTGCAATTCTTTAGGTCTGCCTGTGTGACCTGAACCTTCATGAATTGTTACATATATATATATATATATATATATATATATATATATATATATATATATATATATATATATATATATATATATATATATATATAGATAGATAGATAGATAGATAGATAGATAGATAATGGTTCTTTACAGGTTGTGGGAGTGGATTGTCACACAAACCCCTTTTTAACCACTGAAACTCATGACTTCCTCTAAGGTTGAAGAGGTGAGAAATTGAAACCAGCTAAATTTTCATGATTTAAATGAACCTCAGTGCAGAGCTGACACTCTCTGATACAGCTGTCCACGTTATGAGCGATGGAAGAAATCTATGTCAACACTGAGTGCATGAAACCTGTCAACCCAAGACCATCCATAAATCAGACAGGTAAACATGATGAGACTATGAGGCTGACAGACTGAGCTGTGAATAATTACTGTGTTATCATCTGTTATTCCTGTATAACTGACTGGTCTTTTCTCTGCTCAGGTCCCAGCAGCTCTGAGAGGACCTTTCATGGAGTTGTTATTCTCTCACTGGGCCTGCTGAGTGTTTCCCTGATGGCTGGGCTCATTGGTCTTGGTGTCCACCGTGAGTCTGGTTCACATATAGACATCAGAGTGATTATTTTAGGAGTACTGTTCTGCTCATTCTGCTCATTTATGTTGTGTTGCCTTTAACCCGCCTCATCGTCAGCTTCATGCATCCTTAATTGGTACTGGTCTTCTTTTCTGGCTTTTCCTCATTTTCCTCCATTTGTTTGTTTGTTTTTTAAACCCAAATCAGTTTCAATTGAAGAGTGTCATATAAAAAGTTCTATAATAGTTAATAATCTATTATATAACTTTTTATATCTGTATCTATTATGACACTTTAACACCAGCACCAAGCAAGCTTTCACTTCAGTGTTGTAATCCAATCATGTTTGATTTCTGGTGTCAGTTGTCAGCGTTTATCTAATATGAACATACACTGATCATCCATGACATTATGACCACCCATCTAATATTGAGTAGGTCCCCTTTTGCTGCCAAAACAGCCCTGACCTGTTGAGGCATGGAAGAAACATCCCAAAAGAGCTGTAGGTCTGGAGACGCTCTGACATAGTTGTCTAACCATCACAATTTCGCCCTTGTCAAAGTCGCTCAATTCCTTATGCTTGCCCATTTTTTCTGCTTCCAACACATCAACTTCAAAAACAAAATGTTTACCTGTTGCTTGATATATCCCACCCACTGCCAGGTGCCATTGTAATGAGATAATCAATGTTATTCATTTCAGTGGTCATAATGTTGTGGCTGAGTTTTCTGGGAAAAAATAAGGTCCTAACTACATCAGTGTTTTGTCAACGATTACATAGGTTGGTTAAGTGTATAGTTTAACTTCTCAACATTGTTTTTAGGAGGGAAACATTTTGACTTGTGTAAATTCAGTAAATTCAGTCTTTAAAAAAGTAGTCCAATAGAGCTATTCACTGTAAAGAACTGTGGACCAACTCTACCTCAAGTCTCAAATACATTAGGAGGGTAAGAAATTTCACAAATTAACTGTTGACAAGTCACACCTGTTAATTGAAAACCATTCCAAGTGACAGCCTCATGAAGCTGACTGAGAGAATGCCAGAAATGTGCAAACTTTGAAGAATCTATAATATAAAGCATATTCTGGTTTGTTTAACACTTTTTTGTTTACTACATAATTCCACGTGTGTTCCGTCACAGTTTTGATGTCTTCAGTATTAATCTACAATGTATATATGTGTATAATGAAAATAAAGACAAACCACTGGATGAGAAGGTGTGTCCAAATTTTTGTCTGGTACTGTATGTATTTCATCTGTGTTAAGAGAGTGGCATTATTTTAAAGACACAGTGTATTACATTACGTGTATTGTATGATCAGAACATAGAAAAGAAGAAGGTCCAGTCAATAAATGATAGCGATCAGGACCCACAGACACAGATTTCTTCTTGTTATTTGGTGTCTGGTTCTGTGATCCTGTAATAAACATGAAGGTGTCTCTTGATTTACTTTAGACTATAACTCCATACAACATTCAGCTGCAGAACTCTCTACTGTCAAAAACCAACCTGACTGAGCATCTTCAGGCCACTGATGACAAGTTCTCCCCCCTGACTGAAGAGAGAGACCAGCTAAATGCCAGCCTCATCAAAATGACCGAGGTGTTGGACAGGCTTCAGCGTTTCTCCAAACAGAGTGAGTCTTTTCCTGTGTGAGATAGGGCTGTCAATTTTTATTCACAATTCAAACATTTTTTCGAGCTTCAGATGAAGAGTTCATATTTGAGCTGTAATGACCTGTTCAAAGTATAGACTGCAGTCTCTATAAATGCATCAGACCATTTGAAGTAGTTTGCTTGTGATCCAGCAGGTCAATAGGGCCTGCTGACCTATTGGTCATGCATGACCTATTGCATTAACACTATGCAAATTTACAGAAGAACTTTTCTTTCCTAAGGTGCTGGGAGCATCAAAAGTCCAAGATGATAGAAAAAGCTCTCTGCACACTTAGATCTTTATTTTTTGAGTTTGTTGAGATTCTGTCAGACCTTCATATGTGTATGTATGCACTGATGAAGGTCTGACAGACCAAAAGCTCAACAAATAAAGTGAAATCACTGCATGGATCTAAGTGTGCAGAGATCTTTTTTCTATTAACATTATGCAAATTGACATTCTTTTAGAGCAACATTTTCAGATGAATTTTAATGGGGGTCTCATTCACTGGATTTTTTAACTGACTGACCCCAGAGTGTTTTAATGGATGGGCTTTACTCAGATGAACTTGTTTTAAACACTGGGGCACCACAAGGGTGTGTCCTGTCTCCATTGCTTTTTGCCATTTGTGCAAATCAAATGGCTGTTCACAGCAGTAATGTGAAGCTGTTTAAATATGCAGATGATATGGCCCTTGTTGGTCTTCTCCTGAAAGATAATGCCATCCATGGGGAGGCTTATTTTAGCCAGGTCACTGTATTGCAGAACTAGTGTCAGAAGTTGAGGAGTTTTGGCCTTTGCCAGCACATACTTTATACGGCATACAGGAACTGGGTTGAAATTATGTTATCATTTAACGCAACTGTTTGGTATGGCAACTTGAGTACAAAGAGCAAAAACAAGCTCTCCAAAATTGTTGAAGTTGCAGAGAAGGTGACTGGCAAGCCACAAAAACTTTGGTGTTATTTTGTAAGACCTGCTTTCTGATATTGCTGCTATCTGCTTGTTGCACTTTTGTTTGTATGTTGTATATGCTGGATGTTTCGGGGGGGGGGGGGGTGTTTGTATGCTGTATGTAATTCTGTACATTTTTTATTGTGTTGGATGAGAAGCCAAAGACAAATTTTCACTCAAGTGGACAATAAAGTTCATCTTAATTTTAATGCCCTATTGATCTATCAGTAAACTAAGATAATGGTAATACAGTGCTGTTTTGTTATGAAAATGGAGGACAATAGTAAGCAGAGCCATCCTGAGTGGACAATCACAACACCAAACCATCTCCGCATTTGAATGAATTGTAGGCCATTTTGAATTCATTGGTTCTTGATTTTTTGAAAAAGTGACAGCCCTAGTGTGGGCTCTGTATAATTTCTGCACAGCTGTTTCAAACATCCATGACACCTGGCACAGATCCTCAGGTCTACATCTGAAAGGTTGTGATCTCCTCAATGATGATTCAACAGTGATTCCAAGTTACACTATTTTTGCTTGAATCTTTTTTTATTGGATCCCTTTTTGTTCTAATGTGCTGTGTTGAGTAAATAATTGGACTAAAAGTAGACAGTGAACAGTCATTAGAAGAGGCACTTTGAAAGTACTTTGGCTTTTGAGTGTTAGAGCCCCAACAAATGAGGAAGTGTAAGGGGAGTCGTCAAAATGAGGAAAAGAAATTATCTTAAAACTAGATTTCTGGTTTTGATAACAGTTATTTTGTTCTGTTCTTGGTTAGAGGTGTTTGGATTTATTAGCCATTGTATAATACATACTGCACTTTAGGGACTCGCGCATTGGAGGCATTGTCAGCCACACAACATGTTGAATCCACAATTTCTAAAAAGAGGGACACGAGGACATCCTTTCTGATCTTTAATGTCTTTTGTTTGATGTATCTTACAGAGAAAATGTGTCCTGCAGGATGGGTGAATTTCAATAATACCTGCTATCTCCTCTCCACTGAGTCTGATTCTTGGGACAAAGGCAGACAAGACTGCAGAGACAGAGGAGCAGATCTGGTGGTCATAGACAGTTATAAAGAAGAGGTAGTATTTGTACTTTTTTTTGAAAGACAGTTTTTGTATTGCAGGGGGTGGGGGTTGTTATGGACAACATGAATTTTGTTGGAAAATATTACCAGTATGTGTGTCATTAAAAAGAACAACAGATTGAATGTGTGGTTCCTCTTCCTTTAACTTTGTTTGGCACAGCTGTGGTGATGACAAGCTGAAAGCTGTGAAGTTCAGTTGTGCTCTCAGAACTGCCACTGACATTTGCAAGCCTGAAGTATAGAGGGTGTTGCAGTTGTGGTTTTGAGCTATAAGAATAAAACTGACAGCTTGCCTTCTCATCACCCTAAACGCTATATGTTCCCATCACATTTAACTTTCTTCAAAAAGTTAATTACACAACTTATTCAAACGCATTCAGAACACAAGAACAAGGGACATTACATTTATTATTGAATGGTCAATGAAGTTTAACTCGGGCGTTTTACTTTCAGTGCTTCTCAAACAACTAAAACTAATAATAATAAATCGAATACAACAGGCCCGCAATAAATCCTAACTCCATGAAGGTTTCATTGTTCATTTTTGTTGAAATTGTTTTAGAGCTGTGTTGATTCACCTTTTAATGTCATTTTGGAGGATGTAGTTTGTGCTGGTGTTGAATGATATTGTGTTAAACTTACAGGTGTCTCTATTGTTTTGTCCATCCCATTTGTAACAGAGGGTAGGTTAAACCTTTAAGTAAATTCTTCTTTGATTGCTCTAGTAAATCCAAGCTTTCTTTCCTTCATCTTGAACAGGAATTCCTCTGTAAATTCATCATCAAGCAGGACACTTGGATTGGTTTGAATGACAGAGACAATGAGGGCAACTGGAAATGGATTGATGGAACTCCTCTTACTCTGGCGTAAGGAGTGCAGTAAAGTTACATATCTACACACTGTTTTTAACATAGACACAACTATTTGTGTACATTTCTAGGTGTAATTATTAATTTATTTTAATGATTGTATAAATAATTGTCATTGGAATCAAACTGAATTCAACTTATTGGTTGGCTTCAGTGGATGGAGCCAAAAAAAAACTGCTCTCAAATTTAAGTTGCATCATTTGGGCTTTCTTGGCATTTGGGCAAAGTGGAAAATGCAGTAAAAGTTGACTTACTTATTTAACCTCTTAGGTACTGGATGAGGGGGCAGCCAGATAGTGGTAATGGAAATCCACGGTGGGGTGAAGAGGACTGTGCACATCTGCAGGCTCACATGAAAACTGACCAAAACTGGAATGATGTGCGTTGTGATGCCTCTAAGCAGTGGATCTGTGAAAAAGAGCCTTAGCATTGAATGAGTTTTTAAATTATACTTTTGTTAATAGAGTGTTTACATTCAGCATATTGGATTTTCATTATGTATTCACTGTTTTCCTCATGAATAGTGTCCTAAAGTACATGGCATGATAGATAAATACACTGAGTACAGAATAAGAGCCACCTGGTATCATAAAACAGTGAAACGTCTGTTTAAACATGGCTGTGGATGTGCATCGTTCAGTCTCACTCTCACTTCTTGATGCTGTGTCTTGCTTTGGACGATTTAAAGGGAAGAGATATGTTTTATATTTTGTCCACCATTGGTTGACTTTCACCAGCTACGTTTAGCAGCTTCTCTAAACTTTCAGCTGAGATGAAAGCACACACCATATATATACTGATCCTTCTGATTGACCATATTTTTAATATGTAGTGTTAGCTTTTACAGATCAGGGTGGATAGACAAAGTCCACATCCATCACAGCCTCCACCTCTGACTGTCACAGGTACTCTTTGAAAGTGTGGTGTAAAAAAAAAAGTACTTTAAAACAAATGCATATGTTATAACTTTGACTGGCCAAAGCCAAGGATAGTGAAGAACATGAGGTAATTCTACATTTCATATAACACTGCTAAACGTATGTAAGCCTGTGTGGATTCATGTTTTTATGATGCTGAGTGATCAAGTCAGGGAATAAAAGGGTTAACAGTTTGAGGAATTAAGTCTAATAAACATCATGAGGGTATCCTAAATATGGTCAGAGAGGGCTAGGCCTGACTCGGGTAACACAGAGTGTTTTTTCAAGAATAATGAGGAGCATTTGATTGTGCAAAATGACAGTCTCAAAGGGAGAGGTCAGTTTGTCGTCATCTTTTTTGTGCATTCCGGAGCCTGCATCAGTCTGCTTTGCCTTCTTTTGCCTGCTCAAGTTTATTGTTGTTATCACTTACTAACTACCCAATAAACTTACTAGGCATTTTTGCAACCTCAGGAGATCTATGAGGGTTTCTTGACCCAGACCCAACTTGGGCGGAAGAATGTAGCTGCATAGATAGATAGATAGATAGATAGATAGATAGAGCGATGAGATAGATAGATAGATAGATAGATAGAGAGATAGATAGAGAACAGGGTCTGGTAATTGTGTGTGATAATGATAGTGCTTCACACCTTGTAGCTGCAGACTGTCATACAAACCTCTTTTAGAACCTTTGAAATTTGTGTTCAAAATAGCTCATCTTGAACTATATGATGTGTATTGGTGTTGTGCTGGTTACCGGGGTGTGATCAACACCACAGTTGTGTAGTAGCACAATAAGACACCTTGAGAGTCACTTCAGTTGTGTTTTATGGATTTTTCTAAATTATATTCTCTTTTTACAATAATTAACATAAAGCATCATCATTCTAAATATCCATGTACTTTAAAAAGAAAAGTACTAAAACATAGGTAGCTCACATTTTACTCAGATAAACAATTGCTGCCAGAAGAGAGCCCAGGGTTCTGCTGCAGGAATTTCAAAAGGACTCACACCTGCACTGCCCTAATATATAGGCTCTGATCAAGCCAGACTCCTCCTATTTCCTGCTTTTCCTCAGACCTCTCCACATGTGACTTCCTCCAAAGTTTATGTAGCAAGAAACTGAAACCTCCTTAATGCAGACCTGACTCTCTCTGAGATCGCTGTCCATGTTGTGAGCAATGGAAGAAATCTACGTCAACACTGAGCGCATCAAATCTGTCAACCCAAGACCATCCACAAATCAGACAGGTAAATATGATGAGACTATGAGGCTGACAGACTGAGCTGTGTTATCATCTGTTATTCCTGTAAAACTGACTGGTCTTTTCTCTGCTCAGGTCCCAGCAGCTCTGAGAGGACCTTTCATGGAGTTGTTATTCTCTCACTGGGCCTGCTGAGTGTTTCCCTGCTGGCTGGGCTCATTGGTCTTGGTGTCCACCGTGAGTCTGGTTCACATATAGACATCAGAGTGATGATTTTAGGAGTACTCTTCTGCTCATTCTACTCATATTTTATCACAATGTCTGTTTTTATTTTTCATTTATGTTGTGTGGCCTTTAATCTGCCTTATGGTCAGGCACAATAAGACACCTTGAGAGTCACTTCAGTTGTGTTTTATTGATTTTTCTAAACAGAAAATAGGTAACATTGTGACTACATTTAAATGCATAGGAACCAAATATAAGATTATTCTCTTTTTATAATAATTAACATAAAGCATCATCATTCTAATTTAAACAGAAGTAACTAAATATCCATGTACTTTACAAAGAAATGTACTATTCTTTTCTGGCATTTACAAATTTTCCTCGGATTTAATATTTTGTTATTCTGACACTTCTCCAAGGTGATAAATATGCACCGTCAAGAAGTTAAAGCAGCAAATCTGTGTAAATCCAACTCCTATTTCATATACAGAAGGTATATTGTGTTAAGGAAATGAAATTTTTGGTATCTACTATTCATATATGTATTTTACTTCAGCATCAAGAGAGTGTGATCCTGTAATAAATATAAGGGTGTCTTTATTTTAGACTATAACTCTGTACAGCATTCAGCTGCAGAACTTTCCAGCGTCAGAGCCAACTTGACTGACCGCCTTCCAGCCACTGATGACAAGATTTCCTCCCTGACTGAAGAGAGAGACCAGCTAAAGGCCAGCCTCATCAAAATGACTGAAGAGTTGGTCAGACTTCAGACTTTGTCCAAACAGAGTGAGTGTTTTCCTGTGTGGGTTCTGTATGATTTCTGCACTCATTTCTGCACTCTCAAACATCCATGATGCCTGACATGGATCCTCAGTTCTACATTTGAAAGATTGTCATCTCCTTAATGATGATTCAGCTCTCATAGAGATTCCAAGTTATACTATTTTCGCTTCACATGAATCCTCATTTTTCCTCCCTGACTGAAGAGAGTGATCATCTAGATGCCACATTCATCAAAATGACTGAAGAGCTGGACAGGCTTCAGAGTTTGTTCAAACAGAGTGAGTCACATCTGTGGCTACTGCACACACACACACACACACACACACACACACACACACACACACACACACACAATGTAGAAGAGCACCAAAACACTTTACTCTGCCTTTAATGTTTTTGCATGTTGCTATTCTGACGGCAGCATACCAGCAGAGACAGTAGAGACAGGCTGAGTAATTAAGTGTGGGCACTACACACACACTAAGGTAAAAATAAATGGCGTGGCACTTGATTCTGTCTCACTTCTGCAAAAAATGTGTTTAGACTCAACAGGTGCATTGTAAAGTACCTTGTGCTTAGACCTTTTTTACAGCAGTTGTTTTGATTGCTCACAGCAGAAAAAGCACAGGTTTAATTAATGACACAGCACAACACATTTGCTGACATGATGGCTCTTACAGTGTTGTGTCATTATTTTAATTTAACCTCCATAATGTATCTTTGGCACTTATTCCACCTTTTTTATTGTTTCTTACAGAGAAATGTTGTCCTGACAATTGGATTCTGTTTAATGCTGCCTGTTATTTCCTCTCCCGTACAACTGGCCCCTGGAAAAATGGCAGGATGGACTGCAGAGACAGAGGAGCAGATCTGGTGGTCATAGACAGTCTTGAAAAGCAGGTAACTGTGTGTGTGTTTGTGTAACATTTATACATAAATAAAATAGCTTCCTAAATGTTTCTTGTAGATATATTTTCCCCTTGATTTCCAAGCAAGACTGACAAGACTCTACAGACAGCCCAGTGGTTCTACGACGATGTACTTGACCAAAATGTTACCATGTTAATTGTCTGACCGCGACAGGGTGAGCCTCACCCCCCAACCAGTCGGACAATAGTGGGCAATAGTCACAAAAGTAAAAGTCTCCATATACAGTGGTATGAAAAAGTTTGGGCACCCCTGATAATTTTCAAGATTTTCCTTTATAAATCACTGGTTGTTCGGATCAGCAATTTCAGTTAAATATATCATATAGCAGACAAACACAGTGATATATGAGAAGTGAAATGAAGTTTATAGGATTTACAGAAAGTGTGCAATAATTCTTTAAACAAAAGTAGGCAGGTGCATAAATTTGGGCACCCCAACAGAAAAATTACATCAATATTCAGTATGTCCTCCTTTTGCAGAAATAACAGCCTCTAAACGCTTCCTATAGCTTCCAATGAGGGTCTGGATTCTGGTTGAAGGTATTTTTGACCATTCTTCTTTACAAAACATCTCCAGTTCAGTCAGGTTTGATGGTTTCCGTGCATGGACAGCCCGCTTTAAATCACACCACAGATTTTCAATAATATTCAGGTCTGGGGACTGGGATGGTCATTCCAGAACGTTGTACTTGTTCCTCTGCATGAATGCCTTAGTAGAATTTGAGCAGTGTTTAGGGTCGTTGTCTTGTTGAAGTATCCAGCCCCGGCGCAACTTCAACTTTGTCACTGATTCTTGAACATTGTTCACAAGAATCTGCTGATACTGACTGGAATCCATGCGACCTTCAACTTTAACAAGATTGCCAGTACCTGCTCTGGCCACACAGCCCCACAGCATGATGGAACCACCACCAAATTTTACTGTGGGTAGCAAGTGTTTGTCTTGGAATGCTGTGTTCTTCATCCGCCATGCATACCGCCCCTTGTTATGTCCAAATAACTCAATTTTAGTTTCATCAGTCCACAGCACCTTATTCCAAAATGAAGCTGGTTTGTCCAAATGTGCTTTAGCATACCTCAGGCGCCTCTGTTTGTGGCATGTGCGCAGAAAAGGCTTCTTCCGCATTACTCTCCCATACAGCATCACCTTGTGCAAAGTGCGCTGAATAGTTGAACGATGCACAGTGACACCATCTGTAGCAAGATCATGTTGTAGGTCTTTGGAGCTGGTCTGTGGGTTGAGTTTGACTGTTCTCACCATCCTTCGCCTGTGCTTATCTGAGATTTTTCTTGGCCTGCCACTCCGGGCCTTTACCAGAACTGTGCCTGTGGTCACCCATTTCCTCACTATTTTTCTCACAGTGGAAACTGACAGCTGAAATCTCTGAGCGAGCTTTTTGAATCCTTCCCCTAAACCATGATGTTGAACAATCTTTGCTTTCAAGTCATTTGACAGTTGTTTTGAGGCTCCCATGTTGGCACTCTTCAGAGAAGATGCAAAGAGGAGAACAACTTGCAATTGGCCACCTTAAATACCCTTTCTCATGATTGGCTTCACCTGTGTATGTAGGTCAAGGGTCAATGAGCTTACCAAACAAATTTTGTGTTCCAATAATTAGTGCTAAAGGTATTCAAATCAATAAAACAACAAGGGTGCCCAAATTTATGCACCTGCCTACTTTTGTTTAAAGAATTATTGCACACTTTCTGTAAATCCTATAAACTTCATTTCACTTCTCATATATCACTGTGTTTGTCTGCTATATGATATATTTAACTGAAATTGCTGATCCGAACAACCAGTGATTTTTCCAAGGAAAATCTTGAAAATTATCAGCGGTGCCCAAACTTTTTCATACCACTGTACATAACATGTAGGGGGACACATACTGAGGATATATGGAAAAATACAATCATTGTCATGATAAGTGAAAAATATGATACTGAATCTATCTCTGATGTCAGCATATATTTCAAGCACAATTTGGTTAATTGTGGAATTATATATAAATGTTAGAGTCTGAATATAGGTAGGCCTAACACCTGTACATTTACATATGTATTAGTTCATGAATACATTTATTTCATAATGTATTTGTAATGTACTTTTGTATTTTGCTTGTGGAATCTAATACAGAAAATTGTGGATTGTGTGCATCAGTAAAAATCTTGGCTTTAAACAGTTGCTACTGGAGCGTGGACTGTGAATGTCTGTACCAAATTTCACAACAATCCAATAATTGTAGAGATTTTTTCTAGAATGAGAAACTAAAAATATATGTTGTGAAAAGTCAGAGAATCATCTGTGGACATTGTCTGAACCAAGTTTTGTGCCAGTCCATGAGGCAGACATTAAGATATTTGCCAGATTAAGTGAAAACTTTGACCTGCCAGTGGTGCTAAAGGAAAGGACCTTGAATATCTCCTGTAAATTTCATGGAAATCAATTTAATAGTTGTGGAGATATTTCACCCTCAAATAAATGTCAACCTTGCCAGTAAAGAAGAAAGGCAGAAGTTCACTAAGTCGGTAGAAATCATCTTGTGGTCTCTACAAATGTCTGAACAAAATTCAGTAGCATATCATATATGTCTCATATAATTAAAAATGAAATATGAATACTGTAACTTTCTTCTATTTTTATAAAACAGATGTTCATGTCTAACTTCACCAAGAGAGAAACTCAGGCTTGGATTGGTTTGACTGACGAAGCCAAGGAGGGAACCTGGATATGGACTGATGGATCACAGCTCACTCTACCGTAAGGCATAAATGTGCTTCACCACATTGAAAAGAATCAAAAATACAAATACTGTTTTTTTTTTTTACTGGGTTTGATATTTATTCGAATAATCAGAAATAACAGACAGCAAACAACAACAAGATGTAATCAGTATAATCACAACAGCTGAACTGAAATTCAGCAGGTGGACCACATTTTCACTCACAATTTTCAGTATATGAGATGCAACCAACACCTCTACTACTTTGTGTTACTAGATTTTACCCAGTATCACCACCAGATGGTGCTGTGTTTTTTAAATCAGTTTTCTATCTGCCATCTCCACATAAGTGATCTTAACTTTTTCAGATATTTGGGATAATATTTAGTTTAAAGTTTATACAGCTTAGAGATGTCATTGAACAGAATGGCATAACCCAAAATATAAATATTGTTTAAACAGCTATATTGTTAGTTTGGTAGTTTGGCAACTGTTTAAGACCTCCTTGAGAGGAAATAGGAAAAGGATTCAGTTTCTCTGATGTCTGTGTACATATATTAGAACAACTAGAAAATGTATTTATTAATCTTATTTATTCATTCATTTATTTTTTGGCCACTTGGAGCTGAAAAAGCTGAAAAAGTTGCACAATAAGTCATGTGTTGATTGCTGAGCCAAGTAATTTCCTAAATGTGAAGCAAGAAGGTTTTCAGAGTTTTCTGTATGTTTTTTATATGTTATATGTGGTTTATGGAACAAAAGCTTTTATTGTGAATAGGTTAGGCAACACTTTTATTTATTCCCGTTGTAATTCTTAGTTAGTAGTACCAGTGAATCACCAGTGTCAGTGTCACTTGGTGGCAGTTTCTCATGGATTAATCTCTGTGAAGAAAATCTGTGTGTGAGATGGAGGTAGAAAATGCTGTCTAGCTATTGTTAATCTCAAGTATAGTTTTTACATTTAATAGAAAAACTTAAATAAATGTCTAGCTCCAGTTTGAGCCTATGAGACATCATTATGCTGACAGCTACAAAAACACAACAATAAATGTGTTAGCAAATAGTTGCCTATTTGAATGACTAGTGTGTGGGATTTAGTGACACCTAGTGGTGAGGTTGCAGATTGCAACCAACTGAGTACCCCTTCCCTCTCCCGACCCTTTTCAAGTATGCTGGAGAACCTACAGAGGCCTTCTGATAACTTAAAAATGCAAAAGGCCCTCTCTAGTGGTAGTGTTTGGTTTGTCTGTTCTGGGCTACTGTAGAAGCATAAATGTATATCATGGCAGACTACATGGAAGAAGTTCTTGAACACTAATAAAAACAGAATAATTAATATTCCATTTCTGTCAATAGGTCCTTTAAACATTTAGCAGATACATGACAATATTACACATTTACTGAAATTGAAATAAATGTTCCACTACACTCATCAGCTAGTTGCAAAATTTGTCTGTCTGCTGTCTGGTGCTGAGCAGGGACTGTGTGGTGGAGTTGTGCAACAGTGAGCTCAATCATATTAAAACTGAGGGGATCTGCAGATTTGGGTGATCATTCTGTGTGGTTGTCACTATGTTATTTTAGGTACTGGCGGGAAGGACAGCCTGATAATAGAGGTGATAATAAGCCCGAGAACTGTGCCCATATCATAACTGGAGAGAAGAATTTAAACAACTGGAATGATTTGCCTTGTGAAAATAATCTGAGCTGGATCTGTGAGAAAAAGGATTAGCGTTGACATTTATTTAATTTTGAGATTAATGGTTTGTAAATGGATTTTTGGATTAGGCCAAAGACACAGAAATAGGATACACCAGAAGTGTCCTATACCAACAAATCAAGACTGAGTTGGTAATAAGGGAAATATTTTGTAATTATATCATCAAACCACCTAAAGTTGGCTTGTGTGTTCTTCATGAGACTGTCCAGGATCAATTATATTTTAAGTTAGTATACATTTTCTGAAATTGTAGCCTACTATACATTTAAAATTATCTTTCAGAGGATTCCACAAAACATTACTAATAAGGTTTTGAGTCAAACTTTGCTCCCTTGTATCCACCATATTTATAATTTATATTGTTCTCTTCTGTAGTATATATATTGGATGTATGTAAGTTACACGTTAGGTAAGGTAAAATAATTGCCCTGTAGTCCAATATATACTTGTATATACTGCTTTGTCAAGAACTGCAACACTTTTGGATTTTTTTTAATGTTATTATTGCTATGTAAGGTTTCCAATATCTTAAGGTCTATAATTACACCACAAAAAAAATAAATAAATAAACTGATAAACTGACTCAGTATTCATCCTCCCTTTTTCAATTTCCAAAAAAACATGAATTAATAATTCTTCGCTTGAATCAAACCATGTTTTAAGTTTAACCATTTCATTTTTTGTCATTTAAAAAATTTTCCACAAGTACTTTTTGAATCATCTACAGAACAAAAATAACAAAAAAGACATTCAGATTTACTGCCAGCAAACTGTTGTCTGTTTTCCAAATAGCTACCTAGCCACTGTTGAACTATGCTCCTCACATCATATGCCTGTAGAAAGTAATCTGTCATGATCTATTGTATCAAATGCCTTTTCAGTATTTTTTCAATCAGTTCCATTAATATTAAAGATGTTAATCTGTTTGTACTAGATCCATGCATTCTTAATTTGTTCTTTTCCAAAAGAAAGTATCTAATTTTCAAACAAACAACTATTCAATAATCTTTGAAAACTGTGAAAGCAGTGACTAATAATTATTATTAAATACAATTTATCTCCACCAATTCACTCAAATTTCCCTGAGGTAAGCTGTAGTGCTTTACTTTAGTGGCACCTCCGTCAGATAACTAACATAAGCAGACAGGTCTTGTGTTTAAGTCTGTTGCCCCCTCAGATTGTCCCTCCCATTAGAATAGTGTGTCTCGTGTTTGGAGTTAGGGCAAACACATATTGATGAGGAAACTTCATTTTCCCCTACATTTACTCCAGAACATTGGAATGTAATGCCATGCAGACCCACTCGGCTCTGATCCAGCATGTGGATCCTCTTGTCTCTCAATTTCCATCAAGTAGAAATCAAGGGCTGAGATTTTCTTCCAGGCTTCTGAAACGTTGTCGTCGTCATCACTTGTATTATTTAACTGCCGCTCATGATTCCCAATAGTTTCAAGGTAGGGCTTACAGATTGCTTCTGCTCTTTCTGATGCTATTTCTTGGAGCTTGCAGCTCAAATGGTTGTTCACTTGCTCCGCCAGAAGTTCTTCATAAACCACAGTATAATAGGGGGGGCAGCAAATGCAGCATGTCTGTTTCTTTCTGATACAGCAATAGACTCTTGTAATTTCAATGATGCTCCAAAGAATTAAAAAAACACAGATTACACCAAAGCCAATGTCCTGGAAAAGAAAAGAAAAAGGGCCAGCTTTAATGAAAATTTATTCAGTAGTTTTAAGGGATATAAAACACAACATTTTTGTGGTTTCACTGAAGCTCCAATTTCTTTCGGCCCTTCTACCATTACAGAATAAACACCAGAAGTCCAGCAACAGCCATGCATAAAGTACTTTAGTGCTGTTAAGAAGAGTCAGCTAAGCAAATACTGTTAGCACCTACACCAGCCATATTTAACAAAGTTTCCTTCTGTCTTTTGTCCTTTAGTAAAATAGTGGTGCAGGAATGAGTCCTAAAACCCGGAAATAAGTTAGCATTTTAGCACTTCCAGCTCCCTCATCCCAAAGTCAACAGGTTTTTTGAATGGGGTTTTGGTTAGATGGTGGAAAGAAGGTCTGTGGTTAACACATGTTCAGGATATTTTCACATTTTATTCTATGACTGACTTGATTGCCAGGTGATGCGGTGGTTCTTTTTAAGGTGTTTGTACTGCTGAGTCCTTGTCATCCTGGATATATTCCTCAAATGTATACTGTAGACCCCTTTGTCTGCTTCTCTCTGAAACTGCTTTTTTGATTTTCCAAAAAATTGATAACATTTCTTAAGGGAGTGCAGTTACTGACAGTGTAGGTGCCATAATAGCTTTGACATCTTGATAGAATATCAGTGGCTAATGACAGGGTTTAGCAAGAAGTCAACTGCCAATACTAGTTCCTGTAACTATCAAGCTTGAGGAAGTTTGCCTAACTTTTAGATGCCCTACTTTAATTGTACGAGAAAAAACTAGTTAGATATTCTATAAAAATAGGTTTATATCCTTTCTTGTTAGGTATTTTTCCCTATTTGCAGCGTTTGTGCTAAGCTAAAATAACTGGCTAGCTGTAGCTTCAGATCTACTGTACAGATACCAGAGTATCAATCAAACTCTCAACACATACACATATTTCTCAAAATGTCTGTCCCTATCCTTAGCGCATCAGTTTGACTTGCCTAAAGTCGCTCATACTTAAGCCATAGTGGTAGCAGATCAGAAAATACTGTGAAAATAATTGTTAGTTTAGTAGAGTCAACTTTAAATATTATTTTCAGCAATCAACAATAACAGTCAAAATCTCAGCTAAACTGCCTCTTCGGGACTGTGGATGTGGTTTGGTCAGATTTGATTGACAATGGACTTGCAATTGAGCAAATAACCCACTGTCATCATTCTGATCCAGTGGCATTAAATCCTAATTGATGCTCATAAGTACAATTCTAACAGGTTAACCTGGCAGCTTAATCCTGTACATTATTGTAAATTTATTTGATGTAATATTTGTACAGAAATGTAAAACAATTTAATTACCATAACTGTTTTGATTTCATTCAGCCTATTTGATTTGCTGTGTGTTGTTACTTACAAGTGATTCAGTCTTATAAGTGTCTTGAATGTGGCGCTCCTCATCAGTCAGATTTCTTTTGCAAGGAATCCCAGTCTGAGAGATGTTGAAGTTTGTCTTCAGGCAGAGGTACCAGTCTCCATCAAACAGAACAGTGGACGCCCATACAGCAGCAAGACTGACATACTTAATCAACATCTTTAAAAAATGGCTGCAGCAGTGATCACAGGATTTGCAACGACTGGAACATTGACAGCACCACCTGGAGAAATTCTTCTTTTGGCGGAAAGTCTCAATGATGTTGTCAAACAAGGTCAGGATCAAAGGAGGGGCAGCCATGTACAATACACCATTCGGATGCATACCTGGTACACATGAGCACACAAAATGCATGTCGAATACACGCTGCAGAATGTAGAAGAGTATTATTAACAGGAACGCACTTAAAGCAGATGTTATCACTTCAAAAAGTTTCTGAGGAAAATCATGACCAAGTTGAATCATGCTGGCTGGAAAGGGTATCGGATTAAAAAGAAAATGGGTCAAGTTTGAAAAATTGTCCTCCAAAGCTGCTCTGTAGCTGTGATGAGTGTCAACCTTGAGTGCATATAAATGCTCTCATCTTAAGTACATCTGGGCAAGAATCACTATGTGCCACTAGTTAACCACAATATGCCAGCCTTCAGCACTTTCACAATGACGATATTGGGTGCTTTCACTTCTCAAATAACTGAGGAGGATTTTCCCAGAAAAATTGTGCATCAAAAAAAGGAGATCCTCATTTTCAATTTTACAGATTAAAAGAACACATGCTCCTACAACCCCACTCAACACCTGCTGTTTATTTAGAAATTATTACTGTATTACTGTTACTATTGCATTTACGTCATTTCTATTATTACCTCTTTTGTATTATTGATACCACTTTACATTTTTACATGAATCTGCATTATGCTATGTTCTCCTGTCCCTATTTTCTACCCCCCCCCCCCCCCCCCCCCCCCTCCCCTTTCTCTGTCTTTCTCACCCCAACCGGTCGAGGCAGATGGCCACCCACCCTGAGTCTGGTTCTGCTCGAGGTTTCTGCCTCTTAAAAGGACGTTTTTCCTTGCCACTGTTGCCTAGTGCTTGCTCATGGTGGGAACTGTTGGGTCTCTCTCTGTAATTATAATAATCTAAAGAGTACCGCCTAGACCAGCTCTATATGAAAAGTGGCTTGAGATAAACTACATAAAAAACTGAACTGAATTGAATTCAACACGCAGCAAAGATTTCTATCATTTTTAGTGTTGTATCATGCACAGCACTGTAAGAATAGTTAAGTATTTCGGGAAATATATTTATTAACTCCAACCAGACTCTGCAAAGTTCTGCCTACCTGCACCTTTGAAGCTCACTAATGAACGCACTGTGTTTAGTTTGTTTAATCCTACAAACATAGATCTAAAAGTTTTACTGTGATTTAGTGCTGTAAAAACAAGTTCTTATTATTAGAGTATTAATAGAGTTTTGTTGTTTTTTTTTAAAAATCATCTGCATTCCTCGGGGGAAGGTGTTATACATATTATGAAATTATATACAACAGTACATGACATACATATGAGTGAATGTGTTGTGCCAGTGATGCTAGAAAATAGCCTTTAAAGCATTTGTCATCACATCATCCAGGGTATATTGGTCTGCCACTATTAGATCAACATAATGTAATTTTTAAATGACCTCTAATGTGACAGCAAAGTATTTACTGGAAGTTAACTTTACATTTTTTGCAACCTCATGCCTCTGTGTTTAGAAGATTGAAACTAAAAACTGAAATAAAAACTACATATATCACATGGTCATACTGTATGACATTGATGTGCTTTTGTATATATTATAATAATCTCAGTCACATGTAGATTTGAGGTTGGCAGAATTTTGTAGTGGTTAAAAAGGCTGTCTGATGCTTTCACGTGCTAATGCCATTTGTCTCATTTTCATTTTTGTTCTAACAACTGTAGTTACAAGTTACTTTTCAAGTTAAGGCTTTACATTAAAATGATATGATATGCTTATAAATAATAAACTCATATAAACAATAAACACATTATAATAAGGCAGCATTTTCATGGGGCCCCTTGTCACAGGTTTCAGATGTTTTTTTCCTTTTCTTTTTTCTTTTCTTTTTAAGGGCCTGACCCGTAGATTCCCAACTACCTAACTGTATGCAAACTACTTAAAACTAGCTCCACCTCTGATAGTACTTCTGTACTTTAACTTAAGTAAACTTTTGAATGCAGGGTTTTTTCTTTACTTGTAATGGATTGGGTGGGTGTTTTGGGTGGGTACATGACATTCTTTTGCCTTTACGAATATTGATTATCTTGACAAACTGTTAGGCAGCAGTACCACAATACCACATTCTATAGTCACATAAATTACCAAATCCATCTCATAGTTACAGTAAAGGCTGGTATTTTTACATCAAACATACCAAATATCATTCTGGGGAACAAGCTGCTGAATAAGAGCTCCTTTCTCATGTAAGTTAACAGCATGCGCCTTTAATTTGATAAGAAATGAGTTACTCTGACAACATGTCAACATGTATGAAGCCCACGCCTTAAAGGTAATATTTACTTATGGTGTTGTATTTCAAGCGTGGCAAAGCAGCAGACAGTCATTCTGCAGAGGCAGACAACATCTGTTACTTCTGGAGGAATGGTGGATAGTTAGGAGGAATGGCATGACTGGACCTTTGACTTAAGCAACTGGATCAGAACTTTTTTTTTCTTCTCAAGAGGTTTCACCAGCAGCAATGGCTACCCTCGGACAGATCATTTTCTACAGGTAAGGCCGTGAGGTCTGAGTATGTACGAACATTTAGGTTTGAAAACATTTAGGTGGAAAGTAACTAAGTTCAAACACTCATTTACTGTATTTAAGAGCAATTTTGGGTTATTTGTACTACCGTCCAATGCTACTGCTGCTACTTTTCAGAGGGAAATATTATACTTTTTATGCCACTTTATTTCAGAGCTATAGTTTCTGGTTACTTTTCATATCTTAGGTTATAACATATAATGCACTGCTAAAGATTAAATGTTATGTTCTCAAAGATTCTTAACTTTTTTTGGGTCCTGACAACAAAGCAGTATTAGGGCTCCTTGTCATGGTTCATATGTCTGTGAGATGTCAGCTGTTACACCAAAGATGCATTTTACCCTCTAAACTGCTAAGCTCAAGGCTCAAAGAGGTAAAATAACCAACAAAAAAAATCAGGATTATAGTAAAGTCCACCTAACAATACCTCTATAAAATGCTAGTTAAGCACTGATGTGTCAGTAACCATCTAATAGTGATGTAATTAAAACTTGCAAACGTTTACTTCTAATGGAGTATTTTTAGATTGCTGTATGTATACTTTTACTTAAGTGAATGACATGTATACATCTTCGCCGCAGGTGTCAGAGAAACTTCTCGTCTCGGTTGCTGTAAAGTTGATCCACATTTTCCCTGCACTTGTGTTTCTCTTTTTGTGTAGTATGATAACCCTGATCGTCGTATTCTCAGCCCTCATCATCCTCATCTTAGCCCTGACTTTCTCAGGTACGTAAAACCTGTCGATCCTTATGAGAATCCTGTTATCTTTAGTGATGGCACTGTCAGCCCTGAGGGGACACATGGGTGTGTTCAGTACACTCTGTGTTTGTCTAAACTAAAAAGCAGTTAGTTATGACGAGACACCGCCAAGTGTTTAAAAGCATGTGTATGTGTGTGGAGCTTTATGTGTGATGTTCTATATGCATTTGAATATGTGTTTGAATTTCCTTCTCAGATAAATGATGTCTGTACAGACATCCATGGGTGTTTTTGTGCAAGGAAGATGAAAAGCTTCCTGCACTCTGCCTGTTCCTTCCCAGTTCTTTTTAGTCAAAATACATATGACTGACAAAGTTCTGACCACAGATGATCTCGTTAAGGTAAGATGAAGGTACAGATAAGTTACCCCATGACCAAAAGGTCATCTGTGGTCATGTTAGGGTTAGGGATCGTTTGTTATGTCTACATAGGATAAAAAGGAGAACTGGAAATGAACAAGCAGCGTGAGGGAACTTGTAAATCTTTAGGTGTAGACATTTGTCACTCAACACCTGCAAAGAATTAGATGATATGTGTCTGTGCCCCCAAAAGTGGCTCAACTGCAACATGCACCTAGAGTAACATTAGTGACAGGCGGACCAAACCACTGCACGGTCTTCTAAGAAGTTAAAGTTTAATTTGCTTCAGGCTCGAGATCTGCATCAGAGTATGCTCATGGGATACATGTTTATGTATTTAATAATTCCTTCTTTTTTCTATATCGGCCATTAAGCGGCCCTCCCTAATCAAAATCCAAAGTAAGAGGGAATGAAATAAAATTCAGTAATTAATTGTTCTGAGCAGGAAAAAAAGGGTTCAGTGGTCTCAGTTAGTCAAATCAAATGGGTATCTTTTAAAGTCACAGTCATTTTAGCTCAACAATGATTCCTTGTTGAGTCACAGTAACAAAAACAGGGAATAATAATCTGTAATAATCTGCATGTTATGAGTCTGTGCCTGTGTCCTCATCCCACAGGTTCCTTATCTGAGGTGATGAGCAGCAACAAAGCGCCAATCGCCAACATCGGCGAGGATAAGCTTCTCAGCTGCTATCTTAAGACACAAAGTGAACAACCCAGAGTCAGCCAGGTGTCAGTCACCTGGACAAAGAAAGGGCTACAGGGACTTGTTTACCGGTATGAGGACGGAGCTCCAGATCTCAAGGACCAGAACTCACAGTTCAGAGGGAGAACTGAGCTCTTCCCCGATACTTTGGTCACAGGAAATGCCTCTCTGCTGATGAGGAATGTGAGAAGAAGTGATGAAGGGGAGTACACCTGCAGCATCAGCTCTTCTGAGGGCGGAGGGAAGGTCAACATTCATCTCAGAACCGCAGGTAGGACGACTTGTCTTTCCAGTTTCACCCTGTGTTTGCTTTGAAAATGATTTTTTTCTGAAAAACTCTGCTAACACCTTACTTTAACCATATCTATTTAGCATTTATACACAGTATACTGTATAAACATAAGTGGTTTTTAATACACTATAATGTAGTTGTAAGCAGATATAAAGATATTTTCAAGTGTTATAACACATTGGAATAATGTAACTGTTGACTGAAGCAGGTCTTGGAAAACGTCACATTGCAGTAAGGATTTGTGATTTTTACACCCCACTTTTATTGTCTCAGCCTTTTCAGCACCCAAGTTTACATTCTCAAAGGGTGCCCTGGTCGCTGAAGCAAATAGGTGGCTCCCCAAACCAAATGTCACGTGGCTGAACCCTGATGGAGACGTCCTGCAGGGAAACACAAGCTTCTCACAGAGCTCTGCAGGGATATACAGCATTGTCAGTGTGCTGCAGCCGGTCAACATCAGCAGCGCCTACACCTGCAGGATTGAAAATGACTTGGTGATTTCTGTCTCTACGGCAACTGTAACAGGTGTGATTTTATAATTGATATTTATCTTATATTTTATAATTGATTTTATAACCTCATGTCATGTGTTTCCTTGCATCAACTTGAAATCTCTCTGTTGAAGTGTCATGAACTGGCAACATCCAAAACAGGTTGATATCGTCAGTTTTGCCATTTGTGATTATTATCTCTGGGTGTGAAACTTCGCAGAGGTGCAACCCTAAATCAGTGGAATATTCTAAAACTGAAATCTTGCAGCTATTTCTAAATTAAAAGTCAAAGTTATATTCACTGATATAAACAGATAAAAACAGACTGACTCATGAGATCAAAATCCAAGCAAAAACATCGTCTCATTTCATATTTTTCAGGCTCTGGTGTGTCAGAGAACACATACTTCACCTACAGTGCTGCTTCATCCCTGCTGGCATCAGCTTACCTGAGCATTACAACCAGTGTCTTCTGCATCTATTATCTGGACTAATCACACACACAAACATACATACACCTATACATCTCAACCTGGGTAAATACAGTATGTCTTCATGTGTGCACGTGCTGCAGAATCTGACAAAAGTAATGATAATTTAAAGTATATAAAATAATTTATTACAGTCTGTGTTGTTGCTATGTAACAGCATTTAACTCTTACTTTTCTCATTTTCTTTTTATTCTTCTTATGTATGTGCCATGCTTTACTGAGAATGGACACATTATTTATCCATTAACATTTCTAAATTCCTATTATCTTGAATTTTTCCTTTTTATTTTCTGTCATGAAACAAGATGAACTGCCTTCTGTGTTGTGAGGAAACTGCATCAAAATAAACAGAATATCATAAAGTTGCAGCTTAAAATTTAAGCATTTACAGACTGAATGTATTATAATATTATTCTACATATCTTCTGACACCCTTTTGTTGTCTATTGACAGTTTTGGGGGGAAAATGCAGCATTAGGCCTAACAAAAATAAAAACTTCTCAAGTGATATTATTTCTGCTTTCAGAGCAACTCTAAAAATTAATGTGCGTGCTAACATAAGATAGCAAAAATTGTTCTGTCCTGCCAGTAGATGGGGACAGTCAGGGTCTCAGACTGGTAGTGAAGAGTCCTGAAAAGTCTTTGGACCACCCCTGACAACCTGTGTGAGGTTTCCTATTGGCCTGTTAGTGAGTGAGGTGTCATATGTCCCATGGAGCAGTGAATGCAGCAGCCGACTTCTCCCGAAGAAAAGTAGGACTTTCCAGTGGGATTTCACCGAGATGAAGATAAAAATATTTTTACTATAACAGTGTAGTCAACTTCATGTGAGTGGTTACTATGCAGAAGAGAAAGCTCTAGAGAAGTTGTCTCTCAGTTCTGACCACAGGTTGGTGGAGCTCGGTGGGTCTGAAGGTGGTAATCACTGGTTTGTTTTTGGCACCAAAACTCACCAAAAACAGACAATGTCGCGGTCTGAACGGAAGGAAAACGCGGAGCAGTCGACGTTAAGCTCGGAACACGAACAAAACGGCGTCTTAGTTAACCCGAGAGCGATCTGTAACGCGTGTAAACGCTTGTACCGGGAGCCTAAAATCCTCCCCTGTCTGCACACCTTCTGTTCTGACTGTATCGCCCAGCTCGAGCCGTTTTCGGTGTCCTCGCGCTGCCGCCGGGAGGACGGCAGTAGGAGCGGCGAGGCGGTGGAGGCGGGGGACCGACCCGCCGTCACCGTTACAGTGCTCTGTCCCGACTGTGACTCCGAGGTGGACATTCCTCCGTCGGGACCGGCCGGGCTGAGCACCGACCACCTGGCGCTGGACGAAGTATTCCTGGAGACCCTGGTGACGGACGGCCCGCTGGGATGTGACCTGTGCGGCGAAGGAAGCGCTGAGAGCCGTTGCGAGGTCTGCAGCGTCAACCTGTGCGAGTTCTGCTGCCAGGCACACAGGTCGAATCTGTTCTGTCCTATTCTGTTCTACTCTTTTACATAGGTCTGCTCTAGTTGATGCCGTAATGCTCACTGTGAGATTCTATTCTGTTGTCAAGCGATTGTACGTATTATTCTTCTCTATTCAAATACATATCACGTTATTAGGTTAAGTTCTACTCTAGTTTATTCCATTCTATTCTATTGCTCCGTTAAACTAAGACGTACATTCTCTAGTCCATTATCTGCTGTGAGGTCCACACGCTAAATTTCTGTTCTGTTCGAGCTGATAGGTCAGATTCTACTCAATCCTACGCCACTAAACGTATAGGAAAAGTCGTGTTCTATTGTATTTAATTGTATTCCATTCTGCTGTAGTCTTTTCTAATGTCAGGGTAACAGATTCTTTTCTGTTCTGTTCTACTCATTACTCTCCCTCACTCACTGGGACCAGAAACTACTTGTTAACTTCACTTGTACTTAAATAGAATTAAAATTGAACTGAACAGAACTTTCATATGTAGATTCTGTTCTACTCTGTCATATTCTGTTCCATTCTATTCTGCTGTCAATTAAAGTCTATTGTAGTTTATGTAGTCATGCTTGTTGATAGGCAGGGTTCTGTTCTACTCTACACCACACTCATAGATAGGCACATTTCTGCTCTGTTGTATTTCATTCTGTTCCATTCTACTTCATTCTGTTCTACTCTGCTGTCAGGCTAATAAATAGATCCTGTTTTCTTCAGTTGTGTTGTAGTAATGTGCTGCCACACTCACAGATAGTACAAGTTCTGTTCTTTCCTACTCTACTGCTTTCTCTTTTACTTAATTTTGTGCTGTCACGTTTACGCATACGTGTAAGATTCTATTCATCTCTGTTTTATTCTATTCTGCTCTCAGATTTGTTCTAGTCTATCCTATCCTATTCTATGATCCTCACAGATAGTTGAGGTTCTAGTATAGCAGGGCATCAGCTAACGATTATCTTCAGCATGGATACATTTGCAGATAATTGTCTTGGTTACTCATTTGTCCAAAAACTGGTTATTTATTGCAGTTGCTCGTTTTATCCGACCATCAGTCCAAATTCCAATGACCTGTGCGTATACTGTCACTAATAACAAAGAAAACCTTCAAATCTTCAAATCATCCTTTTTTAAGAAATGGAAAGTAGGAAGTAAGTTTGATTCTGTTTTATTTTGAGCTGTCACACTAACAGAATTATAATTATACTCTTATTTTATCTCATTCTAGTCTGTTGTTTTCTGTCTCACAGTTATAGTCTGTGTGAGGTTCTAGTCTGTGTTTTTCTACTCTATCCTGTTGTATTCTTTTCTCCTACAGCCCACAGAGGGTAATGTCTGACCAGTTAAGGCCAGAGGCTTAACTTAATCTTAATTTTGACACACAGACATGACTATCTGTATCTGTTCCCTCTGCTGTCTGCAGGCGGCAGAAGAGGACAGCATCTCACTCTATTCAGGGCTTGGATGAGCTGAAGTCTCGTGGTCGTCTCTGCCGCCCCGTCCTCTGCTCCCTCCATCCGGGCCAGGAGCTCCGGCTCTTCTGTCAGCCGTGCGACCTGCCCGTCTGCCTGGAATGTGCCGCTACGCTGCACCGCGACCACCACTGCTGCTCCACGCATGATGTCATTGATCGCCATGGAGACCGCATCCGAGAGCTGGTCACCGTGCGCTTGCGACCTCGCCTGGAGCGTCTGGAGGAGTCACTGCAGAAGGTGAGTCTATTTAGAAAATTATGGTTCCACTAAAACCATGCAAGTGTTCAAGTTTCTTATTGTAAAACAAAATTATTTCTCTCCACTCTCTCTCTACAGGTGGAAGTATCCCAGGAGGCTTTGCACGCACGAGTTGAGGCAACAGCCAACGAGGTGAGGGCGTTTGCACGAGGCTATGCCAGCGCTGTGGAGGCCCACTGCCTGTCTCTGCTGCGTCACCTGGAGGAGCTCCGTGTCCAGCGCAGGTATGATGATGCAGCCAACAGAGATCCTGTGGAGAGTGTAAGACTTTTAGAAGTCAGCACAGGCCAAAAGTTGTATTTATTTAAAAGCAAAATAGGGATCAAATACAGTATAAAAGGCTTTCTCTTTTTTATTCACACTATGTATGTCCAACAGGAACCAGCTCCACCTGCAGAGAGCCCAGCTGCAGCAGGCTCTGCTGGATGTCCGAGGCGGCGTGGAGTTCGCAGAGAGACTGCTGAGCTGTGGGTCTGACGCTGAGATCCTCAGCGCCAAAGGAGTGACCCTGAGAAGACTGACCAGTCTGGCAGAGGGCAGCTACGACCCCCATCCGGCCACCGTCGCCCCAGACGACGGCAGCGGTATCTGCTTCATGCCCAGGGAGCCAGCAGGAGAGGTGGAGGGCTATCCAGTGGTTGGAGTGATCAACTCAAACACAGTGGATGTCAGCAAGAGTACAATTGAAGGGGAAGGTAAACCAACATTTAGGAAATTGCTTTTTAATCATGAAAATGGAGTATGTCTTCAGTAGGAACCAGGTGGCCAGTCTCCGTCAAAATACTGATCTGCCTTCTTTTCCTAGTCATTATGGTATTCAGGTTTTTAATAGATGTGTCACCCACACACTTAAATTTTCTTTTCAAAAGCTGTAGATGCAGTTAGTTACACAGGGTGCCTATTTTGCTAGATATTCATTTTTTAAAGTGCCTTTCAGCTCTGCCAGACTAGTGTGAGTAGTTATAGGCAGGTGGGTGGAGATGCAGCAGGGACAGTTTAAAGGCTACAAGGAGGAGGTGGAGAGTAGACTGACTTCTACTGGAGCAGTTAAAGACTGTTGTTACCCTCCTGGGTGCTTTGGTTCCAAGACTGAAATTCTTTTGGGACTGAAGGAATGTTGAGGTGACTCAACAGGCCTGAAGACAGCACAATGAGGGGGTGTTTACATGCAAACATAACAGGCATGCACACACACACACACACACACACACACACACACACACACACACACTGTAAAAGAGAGAAGAGAAAGAAGGACTCACAAGGGACATTACAAGTGGCTACAGGACATCTTCAAGCCACAGGAATTACTCCCTTGAACGACAAGACATGTAGCTCAGGCTCTAGGGAACTTGAGCAGCTTGAACAAGGTAAATTTAGACAGTGAAATAGCTGTTCCTACATTTGTTTTTTGGAGAATTACTACTTCTGCTACATACAGTTAATTTTAAGAAGAAGTATACAGTGGTGTGCGTGTACCAGGTTTCTCCTTTCTCTCAGACAGTCTGAGTACAGTACATCTAAACTAATACACAACAAAGGGAGGAAAGTAATAGTGGTCACAACCCATACTTATGTATGTATTACAAATATTTAAAAAAACAGACAATAAAGTGCTGAAATACTACTACTACTAGAAAGGTAATGATAGATTAGATAACGATCATTCACAGATTAATTGATAATTATTTTTGCAGCCTTAAGAGATCTGTAGCAGCTTGTCTCTGTGACAGATTATGATTAAAATAGTGTTTACCAGTTCAAGAAGTGAAAAACCTCCACAAATAAGGACTCTATGCCAAGTCTCGTCACTGTCAAAGAGCATGTGTATTGTTGCAAAGTTTGCCAAAAGGTCAGTCCATTTATTGTGTTGAGCATTTCTCTGTGCAATTTGTTTGGCTTGGGGTCATACAGAGCACTTTGCCCTGCAGTGACCTTTCCATTTATCCACACTTCCTCTCCATATTGACTTATGGGTTTTTAAGACTTGTCCTTTTTTATATTGAATTGGGTTGTGTAAATCTGCAGTATCATTGCATCAGCTAAACCATCTCTATCTACCTCAGCTGTGTTTGTTCTTTCCAAGTTACCTTTCATCAGCTTTACACAGTGCGGCTCTTTCGTTTAAGGGGGCAGATAAAGGCCAGACTTCTGTGTTGACTATTAGAGAGCAGATATCACAGAGGCTTACTGATGATTATCCCCTCTCTGTGTGATAAGAGGTTTGTGGTGGTGGATTTGAACCACAAGGCTGTACAGCACAGGTAAAATGTGGTCCAGAACAGCTGCCTCTGTAATGGTGACAGCTGCTGGGCACTCAGCTTAGAAAGCACATACACACACACATAGATTCACAGATAATTAGTAGCAGCAGTGATAGTAGTAATAGAACTAGTGGTCAAAGGATTGTGTTTGAGATTGTAGCAGCTCATCAGTGGCAGTAGCAGTAATTCGTAATTGTTCTCAGATACTAGATATGAAAGGTTGTGGAACCCTTGTTATTACTGACACCTGTTGCCGTTCAGTGAACTTCAGCCTACGTCCTGTTGCCCACTCGCACGCATACTCGCACTGCGTAAGTAGACGGGAGCGAGCATCCATAAAGTTCTTATTGACCCTCTCAGTCTCTTTACCCACCATCACTGTTTCAGCCTGACCACATTTTCACGCATTGACAACAAATTCTTCCATACTGTATCTTTAAATACAAGTAGCAAGAATGTAAAGGACAAATAGTTTGTTATGTGGAAAACTTTTGAACTAGACTTACAGTATGTGTACATATCATTGCCCCTTACTATTTTGATTTTTTAAATAGGGCTGGAACTAATAGTTGCCATCATTAATGATTCTTTTTTTTCCATTAATTGTGTGACTTCAGAATCTTCAGATTACTTGTTTTTCTGACTAACATTATTTACATGTATATAAAATAAGGAAAAGCATCAAATTATTCAATTTGAAAAGATGAAGCCACTGAATATTTGTAATTTTTGCTTGCCAATAATTTTTCTTTTGGTTGTCTAATCAACTAACTGTTTCAGCAATAACTATAGTCTAGTTAGTGGTGTTTCAGAGCTCATAGCCTTAACTCTTACCTCTGATTCATACAGTACAGTACTTGCATAAATGGGCTTTGTTGTGTCTACCCCCTGTAATAACAGTAGTAGTAGTAGAAATGCTACTAGCCTATTTTGAAAGAATAGTTACTCATTTGGAACTCAGATTCTCTTGTTTGTTTTACTCACACATGAACAGAAATTTAAAAGCAGCAACTTGCAATTTTAGTGGAATTTCATTTACATATTGGAGTAATTCCTTGACAAACAACAGTTCACTGCCTTATCCAGTCTAATCTGACTAATTGTTGCAACTCTGATTAGCAGCAACAGCATCAACAGGAATATTTGTAGTAATGTACATACTGTGGTTGTAATAGGAGTAGGAGCAGGATTAGTAGAAGTTGATTCATTAGCAACAGCATCCAAACAGATCACGCTGCATTTACAGGAAAACACTGAATAATAACAGATGAAAACACAGTGCAGGATCATTAGTTATGGCAAGGCTAATAGACTGGCAAGAAAATGCTAAGCAACATTAATCACTGATGTGAACACAAATGATGTTAGCTTTAACATGACACCGCAACAGCAGATGAATATCTTCGGCGAGTGTGTGTCCCCAGAGCACAGCAGAACAAGTTAATGAAACGTTAAATAATGACGTGAGGTTTTTGGAAAACTCTGGTCAGCAGCAGTGAAGCCCAGCTGTGCCTGAAGTCACACTTAAACTGACTGCAGCTGCCATATGTTTAGGGGGCGAAAGTGGCTTACGTAAGCACACAGTGGGTGGTTGTTTGTGGGTAAGACGTTGTGTGCATCTGTGTAACTCAAGTCTTTAGGGAAATGAGACAAATATCTTAAATGTCTCCATTTGGTGGTGTGTCTGAATGATGAAGTGCCTCTTTTAGTGCGATGTGTCCATGCTGGATCACTGGTGAAACTTGGCGAGACAACTTCTGTCCTAATTGTGTTTGTGGCTGTCTTTCTGGATCCTGTGTGTTTGCAAAGTTTGTGCATATGTACTTACAGTACCTAACAAGCTTTTCTTTTCTCCCTGGGTGTGAGTGACATGTGTTTATGTGAAAGGCCTCTCTGTCCCTGCATGTACATGTGTCCATCTGTGTTTTTCTGAAAATAGAATAGAATTAGAAAAATAGAAAGAAATAGGCAAATGGTGTTATTATCACTGCATAATAGTAACATTTAAATTACTACTCCTGAGTAAACAGCAAAACAACAGTAACAGTAAAAAACAATTTAGAAAATAAAATAAAACAAGGAATCCTTGAACAGATTCAGCAATGATGTATGTATGTTTCTCTAGTTTTGGTGTAGAAGAACGTAACAACAGCCAGGCCTTATCACATAACATCAATGCCCAACCCAAGCAGCAGCTCAGATGAGATGCTCAACAATCACATATTCAAGTGTTGCATACTTTTGCCCGTGATGTGCTTTTTTTTTTTTTCTTGCTCAGCATATCTGTCTGGCCTCTAACCTTTAACTCCTTGTGGTCACAGGTCTACAGCGGGGCAGGGAGGGCCAGCAAGGTCACTTCACGCTGGTGTGCAGAGACTCAGCTGGAGAGCAGGTTGCACGAGGTGGAGAGCAAGTCCTGGTCAGTGTCATACACAAGGAGAAGAAAAACTGGTGAGTGAATGACACTGCTTGGCCTGCTTTGTAAAGTATTTCAATTTTCTTGAGCATACCTGGTTCAACAAGTTATACAAAAGTAATTAGGAGCCTAGTAGATTTTTTAAAAAGTTCTACCCTACGCTGCCAAGCTGCTTGGAGCAGGTCAACAGAGTGTACTGTGCTATTTTTGTGACTTTGGTTAGAGGAGGTACAGCCTTAGAACCCACCAAAAATCACACAAACCCTTTTAAGTCATGCTTTTGCTCGACTGTTACACTTTGATTAAATATTCTTGTTCTGTTTTATTTCAGTGATGGCAAAGATTCATGCCTAATTAAAATGTGATTCTAATGAGATATTATCCTGCTGGGGGAGGCTCCTGACATGTCTCATATGGACAACAGCTTGCATGTAGCAACAGCCTGGCAAGCCCCAGTTACTCACACCAGATCAACTGTGGCTACTTTGAAAAAATCTAGTGCAGCCAACATAACCACAGAATCTCTGTCATCTTGCACACATCGTTGATTACATCTCAGTAATCACCACAGCTTCCTCCCTGATGCAGTTAAAGTGATCAGCAGAGAAGATTTGGATGCATGAAGCAGGTTGAACTGTGGCTTATCAACACTGTGATGTGGTGGAGCTAAACCTATTCATGCCACTATTGGTTAAGTTTCATGGCACTGTGACTGAAAACAGAAGAATTTCTTGATTTAAAAATGAGAAATCATTTGTGGATCGTGAGTGAGGTTGTAATGGAAGCTGTCAGTGAGATGAATGGACTCAAAGCAAAACAGATACTGCACCAATTTTCATTAGGGCTGGCTCATTTTTCATAGTGGCTGCAAATGACTAACAACTAACAAATTGCTGAGCAGAGATCAAGAGCATATCAATATACTTCCTCTGCCAATGACGTGAAAAGGAATGAATGTTTTGATCTCTGGTTGTTTGAAGAAGAATTTGGCTAAAGTTTGGTGGACAAATTATCCTTGCTCTAAGAGTCAGATATGATGATTCAGAATCAGATACTGGTGATGATTTGAATGCAAACAAGACATAAACGGCTCTGCCCCCTGTTATTAATGTCATTCAATTAAAAATGTGAGAAGGAAATTTGATGCCAGGAGATTGCGTTCAAGGAACTGACACTCTTATTGATTTTGGTAAAACAAACCTTAACATCAGTTGCATTCTGTTTGTGATACTTTATATGATTAACAAGATAATTTGTTATCTTCTCCTTCAGCACAGTGGAGACTACAGTAGTTGACAACAATGACGGATCCTATGGTGTTTCATACACACCCATTGAGCCAGGAACCTACTCGGTGTGGGTTTGTGTCAAAGCCCAACATGTCAAGGTACAAAACCAACACAAGAAATGTATTCTTATTTTGAAAAGTTTTGAGGTTGGACTGGTATTCTGACAGAAGAGCTCAATGTGGACACAATTCTCTTCAGGCAAAAAAACAAAAAACCAGGCTGCCTACAACTCTGATATTGATTGGTTATATTATTACCTGATATGTCCACTGGGATGCTTGATGAGTAAAAGACTGTTTGACATCCTGAGTGATGAGAATCCAGCCACACTGTGTTTATCTAGTGTTGGTTTCTGTCAACCTGGACAGACAGAGCGACTGACTGACTATTTCCTACCTCCAGGGGTCTCCATTTATTCTGAATGTGAAGAGGAAGTTCAGGCGCCACAGCGGGACATTTCACTGCTGTTCCTTCTGCTCCAGTGGAGGAGCCAAAGAGGCTCGCTGTGGCTGCCCAGGAACCATGCCAGGTACACAGAAGAGATCCTTCAAATCTCTTTTCACAGGGACAGCTTTCATTAAGGTGTTTTCCACAATGAACCAAAAGAACAGAAATGGTAGACTAAATGGTTTTTAAGTAGGACACAGAGAGAGAACAGATTGAAGAACAGATTTGAAACAAGGGTTCTTATTGCATTATTGCATCTGTGCTTTTTGAGTGGAATAACACTCAGAGAAACAGGCTTGTTGTTCACTAATGTTCTCTTTACTCTCCATGTGCAGTCACAGTTAAATTCATTTTAATTTGTACAAACATCAGAGATGCATGTGATACAATTACACTTTTAAAAAGAGGAAAAGAAGGAACCGTTTTAACTTTTACTATTTCAGACATCACCTCATCTCTCTCCATCTCCTCGCAGAATGTACAGGCATTTTGGTTAAAACAACACAATGTAACTTTGCTGAGCAAAAGCACCCTCTGCAACCATGAGCAGTGATTAATTCTGTTCTGTCTAAATATTGTCACAAACCAAACACACACCCCTCCAATGGCAACAACACTCCCCAATGTCAGGGGCCTCCCCCAGCAGGATAATGTTCCCACCACACCACAAAAACTGCTCAGAAATGTCTCCAGGAACACGACAAAGAGCCAAAGCTGTTGACCTGGCCTCCAGACTCCCCAGATGTCTTTGTCGTGTTACTGGAGACATTTCTGAGCAGTTTTTGCGGTGTGGTGGGAGCATTATCCTGCTGGGGGAGGCCCCTGGCATTGGGGAGTGTTGTTACCATTGGAGGGGTATGTGCTTGGTTTGTGACAATATTTAGGTGGGTGGTACGTGACAAAGTAACATCCAAATGAATGTCAGGATCAAAGGTTCCTCAGCAGAACATTGTGTTATACCAAGATGATTGATGTTATTCACTTCATCCACCAGTGGTCATAACGTTATGGCTGATCAGTGTATATTTGGCATGTTTGTAATATCACCAGTCCTCCTCAGAGATCCTACCTTGTGAAGATTTTTCAGGCTCTACATAGTGCTACATTTAGGTCCACATTCTTCCTGCACAATGACTTAAAGTCACTAACATATAATGTAAAACAGATGCACATGGCTCCAGTATAAGTGACTATAAGACTTACAAATCCTACTTTTTCTGATCTACTGCCTTGATCTGTCTGTCTTCCTACTTGCTTGTCTGACTGCAGGAGGATTTAAAGGCTGCGGTCACAATCATAAGGGACACCCCGGGAAGCCCCACTGGTCTTGTTGTGGCAGCACTGTGGAGCAGTCCGAGTGTTTGCCTCAGAGCGTATTGGCTGCAGTTTCCCCACGTGGCCACCTGCGAACTGTGGAGCTCTGAGGTGATGCAGAGATGAGGCCTGGCAAGATGATGATGCAAGTTAATCGAGGATGGCAGCAACCAAAAGGTTAGAGCAGTGGGGAAGTGAGGTAAAGGTTGCCAGTGTGAATCTTGAGCAGATTTGAAAAGGTCAGACAAGGAAAGTGAAGCTCCAAAGACACAGTGAGTGAGGCAGGACATCAAAGTCGCTGTGTCTTGAAAGTGCTCTTCTCTGCCAGACATTCTGATAACTGTTGGCCCAGTTGTGATAGCAATAGCCAGATTAAGATATAAGACAAACACAGAAGTGTGTTGTAAAGTGCCTTTTTTGTCTAAGGTCTGCCTGCCTGTGACAAGATAGAGGAGAAAGAATATGAAATGCTTCAATCACAACACAATGTCTCCTTCTAAATCAAATGTTGAAAGCCTTGCTGAAGGGCACTGAGAAGAGATAGTTTTGCTTTTTCATTGTTAAACTTTTCTTTCACCAGTCTCCAGGCTCAAGCCGATTTTTTTTTTACCTTGAAGCTGCTGTCGATTTCAAAGGTGCTGAGATCAATGTTCTAGATGGAAACATTGAGAATCAGACTGTTGAACTTAAATACTTAATGTGTTTTTTTTTTATATCCTTCAGTTAAGGAAAATATATTTTGAAATATAGTTCCCCGAAAACAGCCGCACTGCCGAAAGATGTGAACAAACAAACTCTTATTGATCCACACTGATATTTGTTCTTTGAAGTTTACAGAAGAAGGGCTTTGAGCCTGACAGCCCATCAAGTCTGTAGTTAGCATGATTAGCATGATTATTTTTATTTTGGATGGTTATTACAGTAATTTAGTTAGTAGCCATTACATAATTCTGAAGTAATTACTGTCTGCTGATTATTCTAACAGTTAAATCAGCAGGCAGATATTATCAGCCAATATTTAGCCAATTGTAGATACATTCTGAGTAAGTTCACTTATTATGTTACCTTATGATGTTTACTAGTAGGGGTGGGTGATATGTTGAATAATATATGATAATATCACTCGCCCGCCCATCCAGACCACTCTCCTGGTCAGAGTGTTAGACGTGTTGTCTCACTTATACACGATGTTAAACAACAGTTACCTGCAAAATGTGCAGGCAAACCACTGCCACAAAAAGTAGCAGTACCACAAACTTGTTTCACCATTTGAAATGCCACCCAATACATACATTTTTGTCAAATTTAATTTGGTTGTGATTTCCCCCTTTTTATATGCAATTGAACCATTAATGGCTATAAACATGAATATTTTGATGCGCTCATATGCGGCAGGGACTCCCAGCATTCATGAAGTGCTCTAGATGAGATTGAGATATATATCATTTCTCGCGACATTATTTATGAGCCATGTTGCCCAGCTGTACTTACTAGAGGTTATTTCTTTGTACTCATACTTAACCTAGTTGTTATGTGTACAAACTGAATAAATTATGGGTTGACTGGCATTTCCCCAATAAATATCAAATAATAACTGTAGTATTATTACTCCATTATTTCTAAATCCTCACTTCAGGTAATTACTTTCTTGTAACAATCATCGCTGCATATTCACTAGTAAAAAACTTATAGAATTCTTAACTACAGGTACTTACTTTTTTCTGTGTATGTAAAAATTACCAAATAAATAATTATCCACCAAAAATTGTCAGAAAAATCATATGAAGAAACTGATTTTATTTACTGCACATAATATGATTACATTGTACTGACTACAGGTACATATAAAACAATCAATAAATGACAATAAATACCTATTAGATAGAGTTGATGGCTGTACTGCAGTGCCATATACTGTTAACAAAAGTCAGGGTAAATTAATTTCCTTGTTCCCCTCTGTGAATGCTATTCCCGTAGTCATATTTTAGATATGAAGGTGCATATAAACAGCTCATCGAGAATATGGCCTGAATCAAATCGAAGCACTGAGCTGGAACACACTGTGCCTGCCAATTCACCCAGGGTTTATTCTACACTGCTTGGAATGTGAAACATATTCTTGTTTTGTTTTTTTTTCCCTGAACCACAACATCTTCCTTATGCTGTGTGTGTAAAGATTTGTTAGTAAAACAACGAGGGAAAAAAGTTCAGTTAAAATCTGCACACAGGGTTTCCTTTCAGTTTCATCAGCCCAACTCCACTGCGCCTTCTGGTGAGGAGGGCTTTATCTGGAAAACACTGTGACCTAGAAGGTGCAGTCAGCTTCCTCTTAGAATACAAAGTTGTTCCTCTCTGGGGGCTGTGTCACAGCACTGACTTATAACCACAAACCTGAAACTCATTATGAGTCACTATTCAGAATATGCCTGAGTCACTATTCAGAATATGCCTTAGCTTGAGTGTGAATGCAAAGAATTTTAGGGGGGTTTTTTGTTTTTTTTTTGTTAGTTAAGATCTTCTCATTGTAAAGATGAATAGTAAACTAGACCTGTACAAATCATTAACATGAAGTCTAACCTCTTTCATTTGTGGTCCAAGATCTTCACATTGACAGGGAACCTTTCTAACACTGTGAGTATGTCGCTGCTGCTGCTGCTGTTCACTTTTTGAAACATTTCCATTTCACACTGACTGTTCTTTACATTCATCTGCATGTTGAGGTCTTGAACCTTTTTCGGTTTTACCATTTTCTACTGGAAAATTATACCTGTACATTGAAATAAACACATGAATTTGTCAGCTTTGAAATTCTGCTTCATTCATTGCATGTAATAGTAAAACAGCATTTAAGGCAAGAGTGCTACTGTTTCTTAAGTCACAGGTATTATTTTGTGCTTGCAACAGACTATAAAAGTAGCCAACCTTCAATGCACAACCGCAAGACAAAACATTTTCTTACTTTTTCACCTCCTCTGAGTCCTGACATCTGAGGAAGTGGTATTTCAGACATTTCGTAGTTAGTAGGAATTTATCTTTTTACGTGGAAACCAGTTAATAATATTAATAAGACCTTTTTCCCCCAGCCATTATATGTGTATGACGGTGCAGTTAGTAAATGATTATGTATAAACTGAGAAACCAAAGGTTCCAAATGTGTGACATTTTTTTTTATGAATGTCTATATGTGAATTTAAACTTCAGAGAGATTTTAAATCAAACTGAAACTGTAGAAGTGGCACGGTCAAAAACAAGTTCTCACATGTCCCTGGAAGAAATTACATGAGGAAGCTACTTCATAGTGATTTGCAAAAAACATGTTAGAGAACTTTAAGCTTACCCTCAGTGACTGCATTTTTTAACACTTCACTGTATCGCCTTTACAGTTCATTGCACTTAATGGTCCCTCTCTAAACCATTGGGTGGCAGGAGAGAGCTACGTTTCTCTGCCTGCTCTTCCAGAACTAATGATCACGTCCCTCTGCTTGTGACATTAAGTTTCCCCTGCTTGTTCTTACAAATCATTCATAATCAGTGTTCTCAAAAGCCACCTTTACTAGAGCCATTCTGAGCTAAGAGGCTCCTGATGAATACTGCATTATCATAGAAAAAGGTCTTAAGCGGTTTAAGATTGACTCTCTTAATATGAATGTTTGATGAATGGGGACCTGTTCCGCTAAAACCCATCACAGAGGAAGTTACATCAGCAATGTCAGTGGTCACACTGCGTAATCAAACACAGTATTAGTTCAGTTAAAGCAAAGTGGAAATGAGTGATTACCTGATGTCCATTCAAATGACAGCCAATGCTGAGAGGGGAGGGCTTACAGCCAGAAATTGGAGGTCACTTCGGGCAGAGACACACACCTATGCACACACACACACACAAACACTTAACATTAAGTGCCGGCAGGTGTGGGTTAAAGATGATGGAGAGGTTGAAAACCTTCCTTTATTATTGATTTTCCACTTCCTTCAGTTCCCTCCTACTTTCAGTGGACTCCAGTAGGAACTGAGTCCTCTGACACAGATACACATACACACACCCGTGCACACACACACCAAATTGAACAACGACACTGCAAATGGCAGGATGCTCGCAGCTACTGTGAACCCCAGAGAGCAGGACTTACGCCAGACCTCATAAACCTCCTTCACCCGCCATTGAGCTCCCAAGTAATGTACCTTGTAATTGAGAGAACCAACGATCATGATACAATATTGTCTCACAGACAAGAGACATCTTTTCTTATGTTTAATCTCTTACATTTGGTCCTTTTTATATTTTTATGGTTTGTACCTAGAGAGAGGGAGCTATTGGAAGTTCAGCTTCAGAAGAGGAGCCTATATTTGGTTTTCAGTATCCTGAGTTCAAACCACAGTCCCATGTGACAACATCTAACAATAATAATCATCAAATTCATGATAATACATTATAATAAAGCACATTTGTAATACAATTTCAGATGTGAAAAAATATACATTTGGTTTTGTGTTTGGACTGAAGCCATCTAAAACATCATATTTAGGCATGATGAATTCATGCAGTTTGCTGGACATTTTCACGTGATGAAAACTTGCATGCAATAAGCACATATAGTTTTTGGATGTTTTTGTAAATTTTATGTTCACCATGTAAAATTTGATTAATTCATATATTTATTCAGCTTTGCCAGAAAGATCCTAAAAGTGACAAGTCATAACTGTTGTAACATGGGATTTACATTTCATTTCTGTCTCTGCAGAGTTCTGGATCAGTTGGAGTCAAGATAAGGGAGATTTGCTGAGGCAGGTGAAGGAGGTGTTACAGTAGTCGAGGTGTGATAACTACAGGTGACTTTTTTTTCCTTTTTTTTTTCCAAATCTTTGCACTGTGTCAGAAGATAGAAAGGAAAGACAAGATGCAAATGCGGAAATCTAAAAGAAATGGGGGCAGGTGTACCTTTAACTTGTTAATAATGTCAATAATTGCCATCAGGTGGTGTATGTTTATTTAGTGATGTGGCTGATGCTTATATAAAACCAACACTGGATGAAATTCAGTCATGTCATCATTCATAAAGCACACATAAAGGGAAAGAGAAATGAACTCTGTTGATGATGGAAATGCAGGTAACCTACCACAGCATCATGTTACCTCAAATCCAGTATTGTGACAGCACCTGACATCCTTCTCTGAGAGACACTTTATCTCTGGGCTGCATGAGAGCAGCACTGGCTTCCATCATTGTCAAGACTGGACATACGCACACACACACACACACACACACACACACACAGTCATACACTGTGCATTGAAGGTCACCTGAAATTCACTCTGGGAGCTATAGCAGTATGAACTGTTACAGAGGAGCATGTTGGAGAATCCCTGTGTGTTGAGTTGTGAATAATTCATCTTGATTTAAGTTAAAATTAGTGTGGTGTCAATAATTCATAAGCATCATAGACTACAGTTTCCAGGGCAAGTTACGTGAGAAAAGCAAATCCTTCTAACACTCAAGACTTGGTCACCTCATAAACTCTCACAAAGGCTTCCTTCAAAATAAAAGTATGCAGTCCCACTGACATAGAGATGCTAAAAAAGAGAAAACCACACTTTCCTTCAGTATAACCTCACATGTGTGTGAACAACAGAGGCTTAGAGACTGCAGGTCATTCAGGTTGAGCACTGTGTAATCTGATTATAGACAGAGGTTAGGCTACAGTCATGTCAGTAATACAGTTACTGGGCTCTAAATGGAGCCTAACCAGCTCCCAGTAGATAATAGTGGAGTAGGTAAAAAACCAATGAAGCCTGTTTTTTGTTCAGAGATACTGTTGTCTATGTTCATAGACACACTCCTGAGATCCACCTTTTTAAAAACAACTACATAAAATCAGCAAGGATTCATATGAGAGGTAGTACAAGAGTGAAACAAGCTGCTCGAGGAAACAGAAACACATTTCACTCCATATAGCCACTGAACAATATAATGCAATCCCATAAATACAGCCTCCGAAATAACCTTCACCTTGGCCGTGATGATAAATTCTGTCTGTGACATGTCAATTCGACATATGAGTGTTGTGAAAGCACCTGAAGGTAAACTGCTCAGCCATGGTGCAGGTATAAAATAAAAACTTCCAGTGATGGTGTGATGGTGCTGTTGTGTGACTGACTTAATGTTGGTGGATGTCTTTTTTCTGCTCTTGTATCTTTCTCATCTGTGGACCTAAATGATACAAGTACACTTTGTATCTGTAGCAACTTTCAAAACAACAAAGATGAAAATACCAAAGTAATGATTGGAAATGGTCAGACACGGAGGATTAAAACAAAATGAACCCCAAAAAACATAAAACCCTTGAAGTAATAAGTTGTAAAAAATGCCAGTCGGTACAGGTGGGTTTTTAAAGGCTTCATTAAACGTGGCACTGACTCAGCCTGTGTGGCACTGACCTAGTTCCAGTGTGTTGAAGCTAAAACAGTCACGATCCACCTCTGTCCTGGGCCTGAAACATGTAACTTTTTAACAGCATTTGGTTGCCAGACCTGGTGCAGAATGTGAAGTTAAAAGATCAGAGATATATAAAGGAGTGTGAAAAAGTAACTAAGAATCTTGCACTGAATTATCAAACAGATACTGTCTGTTTGCATTGTTACCAAGAAGGTAGCAATGCTTTCCTGAATGCTAGCATTCTGAAATTATCTTTTTTAAATCATGACATTATTCAGTTTGTAATAAACAGTAAGATCAAGGTTTTGTCTAAAGATGTGATCTTGAACAAGTTCAACCATTTAACATTAAAACTTTTCACTGTAAAATAACCTTTGCTTGTGAAAGTACAATCCAAATGTTTATTTGCTACTGGCTGGACTGCAGCAATATTTTATGCGAGTTTAAATATTTAACCGAATTGGAAGTAAACTCACTGACCCTAAGGAAAAAAGTGCACGTAAACAGAAAGCTACTCAGTCTAATGAGATGAGTGTAATTTGTCCTTCTACCTTTACCAGCATACAAAGCCATACGTCACTGACATGATAACCTTATCTCACACTGGATCCTATAAGATACTGAACGATGATATTATGGGTGAGGATGTGCTTTCAAATGGATATGTATCGTTTTCCGATAGAAGTCTAGTGCAAAAGAAAAGATTGATCACATCCGCTCGGAGCAGCGGGATAGGAGGCAGAGTCAGAACACAACAACAGACCTGAAGGAGTTTAATGGGACTGAAAAACACAACAGATGGTGACAATGATGTAAAAAATGAGCAGATGTCTAATAATATTGATATCAATGTAGATCAATGACAGATAAATACAAACATTACAAATGAATACATTCAGACATCAGAGATACACTGTAAAAAGAGAATGTTTGTGTAAACAAATCATAGAAAAGGATTCATAGCTTACATTGCTTGTGCATACTGATACAACAAATGCTGGAGGAATAATTATTACACAGGGAAAAAGTGGAAATAATATTTAATGTCCATTCCAACACTCAAAAACAATGAAAAATGAGATTCTTTATCAGAGATACAGTCTGCTGCCTTGTCTTTTTCAGCTGAATATTGTCCTCTCTCCTTTGAGTCACCACACCGTTTCTCTAACAATGTAAAAAAGAAATAAATAAATGATACATTGATGAGGGCATACAGTCTGCTACATAAAAAATTGAAAGTTGCTGAAAGCTGAAGCCCGTATTTCAGCAGTGAATGTGAGGAGGCCACACGCTCATTGTCACTGTGTAAGAGCTTTTTGAAATCATTCTATTCCAGCTGTGCATTGTTTTCTAAGTAATATGCATTTCTGCTGCTGCTGATTCAAACTGCATCAACATGTTTTGCTTCCTGTTGCCCATCTCACCTGAATCTCTGCGTGCCATCTTAAATGTTCTCTCCATTTCTATTTCAGGGTAAGGAGTGTTTGAAAGCCACCTTGGGGTTTCTGTTTCTCATCTTGTCCACACCGGCTGCCTTTCTGGAAGTTTTTTCTTATTATAAAATGAGGCTGCTATCAACTGAAAAATAAAGTATCTGCTCTCACAAAATGATGGCTCTTATGAAGGTACAATTCACTTTTGAGTGTTATTGAAATCCCTGACTGTTTGGAGCTCTGCTTACAACATTGCAGCATTACAGCATTCACATTATTTATTTATTTAGGTTCTTTTTTATTTCTTCATCAAGCTAATTTTAACTTTAATAACTTTTTTTCTAGTGAGGTTTTCCAGATATTTAGGAAAGAATTAAATGGACACACGATGCACAACACATCTAGAGTTTTCAGTTTCATGCAATAGTTCAGGCACACAATTCCTAAAACTCATATTTCTGTAATAATACAAAACCTCACTCAAAAGTGTGATAATGTTTCCATGACATCTATTGTGAAATGGTAATTTAATACAAATAATAATACTTGAATCATTAATTTGGGGTGGCTAAAAAGACAGATTAAGTATCATTTATTATATACAGTAGGTAAGTATCCATGTGCCACTACATAAAGACGATATGTTCTACACAGCTATGTGGACAGAGTTTATCTACCTATCAAACTCTCTACAGGGACTCATGATCACTTTTTCTGCCAGTGTGAGAAGATGCCGCATCGCACCATTAACTGTAATGTCAAAAATCAAGAGTGTGTCCTACAGCCCCTTCTCAGCACTATATGCTGTTACTGCCACTAGAGCATGGGATTGACATTTCAAACACACGTACACACCAGACCCAGAGGTTGCACTTGACCTTGCCCAAGTGCTGACAGGCGGATTCCCTCAGGTACTCTGGCACGGTACATGATGCACAGGGTTGAAACTGTCCATAATTCACCAAGCAAGGAGCTGAAGGACAGGCTTTTGTTCATGTTTACCAGCAGGAATACAGCATCTAATGTCATGCCAAGGCCTCTTGTAAACATTTTGTGATCCTTTTGTTTTGTTTTTCTGCTTATTCTTCCTCCTTCCCACAAAAAATTGGAATGAGTGTTTTGTCTGTGCAGCATTGTTCATTCTGGGTGTGAAATGTGTGATAAATTCTCTTCAGTCCAGCAATCCATCCCTCTGACAATGATAATCAAAGATGCATTGAAGCACAGGACACCCTCCCTTCTCTCACCACCACACATCCTCCTTCTCTGCGACTTGGCTGTGATTTGGAAGCTGTCAGCCTTTTTGTGCCTGCTCAGCTCTTTTGGGTGTTTTTTGTGTGTCTCCTTGCGCCTGGCGTCAAACCCAACCAGCCCTCCTCGCTAAGGGTGACTCATAGCGATGCCTATCAGTAGGGAGGTCTTCACAGCGATTACGACAGTGTACGCCACAGCACTGCCACTAATTCACTCACTGAGGGGTGTCCAGTAAATCAGACGCCCCAGTGGTCCTGTTGTTGGTGGGAAGAGCAAGGCCGCAACCAGCGGCAGCTCAAGGACTGGCTGATGGACTCGGATGCCACTAGCTGTCTCCACACTCAGCAAAATGTTGGGAGTGTCTTTGTGGTTGGAGTATATACATGGATAGATTACCTGTCAGAGAAAAGCTCACTTTGGTATGTGGGCTGACAGTATCACAGTGCAGTCTAACTGCCTACTAAGCTCTACTTCAATATGGAGCGGTCACAGAGAAAGACAAAAGGATAAGAAATACAATCCTGTTTTTCAGACACAGAGCCCTGTGGGTGAAGTATGTGAATGAGTTAGGGTCTATATGCAGACTATTGTAAATATGTGCCATTGATTTACTGAATGCAAAGTGAAAGAAATTTTGTTTCTGTCCCTCAAAGCAGAGACAACAGTGCTAACAGAAGCACAAAAAGGTTTGAGCTTTTTGCTAGATTCAGCATGCTATCATGCTCATAAAATCGTGTCAATTTTACTTTTACAGCACCAAATCACAAATCAACACAAGTTATCTCAAGGCACTTTTCAAATAAAGCTCACTTTGGGATCCACCAACTCCCACCATAAGAAAGCACTAGACGACAGTGGGCAGCCATCTACCTTGACCAGTTGGGCTGAGAAGGAGAGAGAGTGGGAAGGGGGAGAGGGGGAAGGAGAAAACAGAGCAAAGAGACATAGGATGAAGTAGAATCCATATAGAAATATAGAGTAATATTAATAATAATAATGATAGCTATAAAATAGAATAATGACAATTATAATAGTAACAATAGAAATAGCAATAAGACTAGCAGTAACAATTTCAAATATGACAACAGGTGTTGAGCAGGATCGTGGGAGCAGCAGGAGGCTTGCCATCACAGATCAGACTACACAGCTCCAGAAACAGAAAGCAACAGAAGAGGAGAGAGAGGAAAAAGCAGAGAACTACAGGAGGAGAGAATGATGAAGCGAGGGGACAGAGAGAGGCACACAGCTTGGACACTCATGTGCTTGAGGCAAGAAGCAAACAGAGTTAGAGAGACACAGTGATTTTAAGACAGTTCCAGTAAAAGACAGTGTTAATATACTGATGATGTTCAGCAGCAATAATGTGCACCATTGTAGTTTAGCACATCACCATGGTAACATTTGCTAATTAGAACTGAACACAAAGTAGAGCTGAGGCTGATTGGGATATCAGCAGTTTTGCAGGTATTTAGTCATAAACTAAAGTATAGAGCATATTTTAAATTTGACCTGATGATGGTGGTGGATGAAAAGCCAGGGGATCACTAAGGTTAAAAACCTTAGTGAGTCATTCTCATGGGCACCATGGAAACCTGCTGCATCAAATGTGATGGCAATCCATCTTATAGGTATCAAGACATTTCACTAAAAAACCTAAAATACCAACCTCATGGTGGTGCAAGAGGAAAAGTCAGGGGATCCCCAAAGTTGAAGGGAATTTATCCTTTTTTTTTTTTTTTAACTTGAAGAAATGGTCCATTACAAAACTTCTCATGGATTGTCACAGTGGTGCTACAACACTTTCTGCTGCTCAAGGCCTACAGACCTTCTTGTGCTTTCAATCATCCATTTCTGAATAATATGTACTCATGTTGAAATGGTGGGTTTTAAGTTTATGTGGTTGCCTTGTGCTCTAACCTTGTTCTACCAAAGCAAGAGACTGAAGTTCAATGCACCGAAACTTGGTACAGTGAAGCAAATCGTGGCCACTTTGTCGGTGGCATGTCTTTGAGAGTTTCTGGTTCAGCCAGGTTTGTGGCCCTCACCCAAGTCACACCACAGGAAATCCAGCTATTCAGCAGCAGGAGAAGTGTCATCGCTGAGGTTTCTAACAAATTACACCCTTCACTTGTGGAGAAAGCCGAGTGAGCTTTTGGCTGGGAGTGTGTTCTTGGCCGGGGTGAAGGGAAAACTGCTCCGTGAGTGGAAGAAACGCTCCTGAAAGCAAAGTGACACCTGTCACATATTCAGCGGTGTCTCTCTGCTGAAGTAGAAGACAGAGCACTCATTGTCATGGCCAAAAAAGGAAAGTTCTCAGCATACACCAGGAGACTAATATGATAAACTGTGTTCTTCCCGGCAACACGGCTTGTGCTAAAGGAGAGTGCATTTGATAAGATTATTTAGTTTTGTGTGGCGGCTATCTATGATGTATAGATTCAGGCAGAGTAGTGAATAGAGCAGTGAGCTGCTGAATGTAGCTGCCAAAACATCAGCTGAATTCTCTCTCTGATGTCTAATTTTATTTATTAGTCATACCAGTCATTTCTCTGATCATTATTTTTTGTGTAAAGGTTGTTTGATTAACATAGATTAACAGAGTCCTCACTCACTGTGTATCTTGTATGTAAAGGTGGCATTGGTAAATAATTTTTTAAAATACTAACCTTCTGACAAATGGAATGATGTAGAAATATATCAGAACTTATGGGATACTCCAGTGATTAAGTGTTGCACCTGTATAAAGTTGTGGATTCACAAGAGACAAGGTCAGCAAAGACACTCCAAAAACACTGGATCCGACATTTCCCATAATGCAACTTGGTAGCATCTTTTCATTAGAGCGTCTCTGCTGGGTAAAAGTATACATCTTTGACTGACTTAATTGCCAATCATGTACGTTAACTGAATTTTTGAATAGTGATTGTTAGTCATATGTTTTTATACATAATACTGCATATATTAGAAAGAAATCTGTTATCGATCTGTCACAGATCTCTGTTGAAAAAGGATGCTGATATCAGTGAGACTACCCTTTTAAATGCAGTTCAGACTAACTGAGTTGATTGCATCTCAGAGATACTAAACATGTACATCCCTCTGCTTAGCTGTTATAAAAAAATACTGTATAAAAGTTCACATTAAACTCTTTCATCACTGCCTGCATTCTGAAGTTCATCTTTAGAGCTTAGTCAGATAAGAGCTCAGAAGATTGAGAAAAGAACCAGAAGACATCTTGTGCTGTATCTTGTTCCATAAAATCTCTTTCTCTCAGAGTGCTTACACACTTAAAGACAACAACAAAGACCTCTCTATTTTTTGCCGTTCTGTTTTGCTCTTTACAAGTGAGTGATTTGCAGTTCACAGAAAATCTATGCAAGTAAAAAGTTGCAAGTACAGTACTTGCAAGATTGTGAGAGCTAACTGTCATCATAAATGTGTCATCAACAGGATCTGACACTGTGCCCCCCACACTCCCACCCCACCTGATCCACCTTGTGGCCCTCCAGGATGAAGTGGTTAAGACTATGAATATGTTCTCCACTGTCTGTTTGCTCAGATGTATTGAACTGTATCACACTATCTAACTCACCAGTGACTGAATTTTATATATGGAAATCAGTAATAGAAGGCATTTTATTACTTTTACTTATGATACTTAAAGTAAAATTTGTTTGTGCTTTATTTAAATGTAGGACTTTTACTTATAATGGAGTATTTTTACATTTTGCATATGACATTAAGGTATTTAAATGTAAGTCTGAATATGTTTCCACCACTGGAAATTATGCATTGCACAGCTGCGTTAAGACATCACAAATTACTGTCTTTGATTCAAGGGGGAAGTAGAGTTGGCCCAAAACTATACTTAATACAATATCATACATTGATTCTGCGCAACGAAACTGTCAGACGGTCCCTGAGTCGGCAGGCTGAGTAGTTGATGCTGGATCACCGAGCAGCAGCAGTTCAGTCAGTCCGTCGCTGCAGTCCGACACAGCGGCCACTCATCATCATCCCCTCGGCGTCCTCGGAGCTGCTGTAACGCTATGTGGCTCTGAACTGACGGCGGACGGTTCAGCTGGAGCAGGTTAACACGGCCGTTGTTAACATTTGTGGACATGAGGACACCTGCCACGGCGGTTTCTTCCAAAAGGCGGACCGGGAATCCTGACTGGCATCGATTTTCACCGTGCAAATGAGAAAGGTGGTGATGCAGCACAGCGGCGTCCACACAAGAGACCGCCTCTGTCACTTCATAAACCAGCTAGCTAGCGTTAGCAGCCTAGCCTAATAGCTAGCACCTGAGCAGGCTATAGGTTTCCAAGCTCAGTCTTCATCACGGGATAGCTAAAATGTCAGCGAGCCCAAACGCGTATGTCGGAATATTTTTCATTTTCTTAAATCCACGGTATCTCCCGAGCGCTGCCTGGCTGTTTATTTACTGCTGCTCATTTTTTACAGATAGCCATCGTTAGCTGGATAAGTTAGCTTTCGTTCGCTTGTTAGCTAGCATTTTGTATCGGCTAATCAGCTCACACAGGCTGGCACTGTCAGAGAATGAACTTGGTATTCAGTGTAGAGACGCCGAGACATCGTAGCTCCATACAGACCCGATGGAAAACTACTGGATAAAACACATAGGCTTAGACATTACTACGCATTAATACAGGCAATAATGCGGTCGTTTTTGTTTGTGTTTAAAGGGGCTGCTCGCTTGATTTCCATCTATCCTTCACATTAGCACTTGGAGCAGCTTCTGAGCGGAATCAAACATTTGCTCCACGTCTTTCTATATATGTGGCCACGGGGGAAATAAAATCCCGTGTCTTTTTAAGTACAGTCACATGGACATTTATTTACTAGAAGGATTCAACTTCAGATGATATACGGCACAGGATACGTGATCGCAGGGTATTTAGCTTGCATGTCCAGCCCCTCTTGCGAAGGGTCTCCACACAACTGTGAATTGTCATTCCAGTCGACTCCGATGGGTACGGATGGTAGGAGGATGTTTGCATGGAGGCTGAGCTTGCTCTCCATCTCTGTCATGTTTTGGATCATTTTACAATAATATACAGTGTGTCTGCAAGCTATATGGCACTTAAAACACATAGAGAGCTGACTTCGTTCTGCAGAGATGCCACTATGCACAGAGGGCAGTTGTTTGGTAATGGTCTCAGATACTGCACGGCCTCGTGATACCTTAAGCCTCTGGAAAATATGTTTGTCATTTTTTCACATTGCCAAAGGATTAAGTGCTTTCTGTGTCTCTCTGTGTGAGAGAGACTGAGGGGCATCCTGAGGTATTTATTTCTGAGATGACATGTTGTTAAATTCACCATAGCATGCGAAAGGATTGTTTATTACTTGATATATGACATACCAGTTTCTTGCGTTGTCTCCACGTGTGTGTGATTGTAATTCAGTGCTGTTAAGATCAATAGAAGCCTGTCAGATTGCTTGGTCAGATGATACTAGTGGTTACAGGGGAGATGCTGCCAAGACGGAGAGATGACAACTAAAGCAAAGACTGTAAAGGGAATCAGCTCATGTATCCTGACAGAACTGTCTGTCTGTCTGTGTGGAGACAGGGTTGTTAAATGAAGGGAAGAAAAGATCTGTTTTTTATAAAATGATGGTAAATCTCTGGCAGCTGCACTGTGAATAGGTTTCTGTTCAGTACTAACTCTGTCCCTTTTTTTTTTTTCAGAATCGTCATGACCATTTTCCTGCTGACCAGTCACTCCTTCACTGAGGGACCTCAGCCCTTTTTGGTTTCTGAACTTACCAATACAGGGATGAGATAATAAAGCCAACTAGCTGGTGCATGCTGCTACAACAACTCTTGTGGCACCTGTAAACCCACCCACCCTGCCCCGAACCCAATCCCTCCCCAAGCTAAGTTAATTTCAACAGTCAAAACATGACGACACCGGCTCTCCTGCCACTGTCGGGCCGCAGGATACCCACTCTGTCACCGGGCACCTCCTCTTTCCCGCATCACAGAGCTACGTTGAGGCTCTCCGAGAAGTTCATCCTCCTCCTCATTCTCAGTGCCTTCATCACCTTATGTTTTGGGGCCTTCTTCTTCCTCCCGGACAATTCCAAGCACAAGCGCTTTGACCTAGGCTTGGAGGATGTGCTCATCCCTCATATTGACTCACCCAAAGAGGGGAAGCATGCTTCTGGACAGGTGGTCATACATGGACAGGGAGGACATGACGAGCACAGACACAGGTAAGGGCCAACAGGGGAAGTTTTTTTCAAGTATCTGTCATGTCTTTGGAAGATGAGTTTTTTTCCTTATGACAGACTGACAGGTTGACTTATTTGATAATAATTAAAACACTTTTGCAAGGAGATGTGTTAAATGCTAGTAGTCTATTTTTGGTTACTTACTCAGTTACGTCAAACAAATGCATTTCCTCAAGGCTACAGGGTAGGCAGGTGTACTGCTACACATCACTCCTTCAGTAGTCTGTTGTGACACCCAGGGGTGTGGCATACAGTGATCCACGCTCTTCTGAGCATTTAGGGACACGTCAGCACAGGTGTTCCTTCCTCCTTTTTTCCTTCATCTTTTTGTTCAGCTGAGGTTGTTCTGAATATTCTTGACCTTTGTGTCTCCATTGGTTATAATTGTTTGAGTTCCTGTACAACAGAAATTGTTATCACCTTGGCCCCAATGTTGTTGTATTGTCCCGCGGGCAGACATGGTTGAACTTGATGAGCTAGAACACACTGGCTGTTTGAAAAGCTTTAGTTATTGCTTAAACAGGCTTGGAAATTACTGCTTGCTGTGAGCCAAACACTGGTAAAAATTTGGCTGCAGTTTTTACATTTATCGTTTGGTTTGTCCAGCCTCTTTGGCTGGTAGCCAGCCTTTGTCGGCTCTTTCTGTTCCTTCCTGAATCAAGTTCATATTTGGCTGCCTTAAGTGTCTTGTGCTATTTGGAATCCACTGTGCTGGACAAGTTTCCAAATATTATTCTTAACTGATCCCAGTTACTTAAAAGTGATTCTACCACATTGACATTTCAATACATTCTTAATTATTCACTATAAGCCAACAAATCAGTAATGGAAGCACTGTTGTAATGTAAAAGCCACATATTTTTAATCTTACAATGCTCTAACAAAATATAAGCCTCATACTTGGGAATCATGAAGTTTTTGTTAAATTCAAACTGAACCATTGAACGTTGTTATTTAGCACCAAAGTATAAGTGCAGTATTTACATGTTTTGATTAATTACCATTTGAATATCAGGCTCTGTGGGTTTTTACAGCCTCTATTTATTTTTAAGCAGTGCACTACCTACACGCTGAAGGTTTCAAAACGATTTATTTAACTCATAATTACATAAGAAGAGAAGATCATTTGTTCGGCATAACTCATACCTGTATGGGTTGTGAATTATTCTGTGGTGACAAAAAAGAATTATGGCTGAAATAAAATGCACAAAATGCCAAACAGTAGGTAGAAAGGATAATTTCATTGGAAAGGTCTCTTCCATGCTGGTGAAGGAGGTCATTAGTTTTACAGAGTGCTGGGCGAAGTGTTAAAAGCAATTTCTCAAACTGTTTCACAGTGGGGACCATTGAGTGTTGTCTCCTCGTCCCCTGTGGTGTTTTTTCATTTTTCCATTCTGAATGCCTTCTAAGAGCCCGGGATGCTGCCTGCTTGAAATAAAGTAATTATTATTGTCCAGCGACACAGAAGAGCAAAACGTGACTAAGTTGCATTTTTGGGCTTTTCTGGTCTTTGGTAGTGTGGTGCTGCTTTCTTTCTCTTTATGTATATTAGTTTTCAGTAAATTTCAGTCAGTGTTATCACACATTTTAAGTGAACTTCAGTTCAACAAACAAACTTAGCTAATGCATCTGTATGTGTTGAAATTATATACTGGTAGGTTTTGGAACAGAGGCGTATTTCAGGGTACAGCAACAGATAGCAGAAGGTATGTCTCTCTTTGTGATGAACTGGATCATATTAAATAGGCTGACTCATTTTATAGCCACTTATCAGCTCAATTATCACTTTATGTATTTTACTATTTATATATTTTAATTATATTACCCATTTGAAGTAATGACATGACCATTATGAAATTCAGCCTTCAAAATTAAAAATAAATAAATATGGCTTTAATAAAACAGCATAAGGGTGTACATTTATGAGCATATTCACTGGCTTCAGTGATGGTGTCAGCCATACAAAATATTTCTGTACATGTTTGATTGAATGTAGGGTTATGGACCCATGGGGTTTGTTAAAGTGAGATAAAAGAAGCCAGTGAGATGTCCCTGGGATGGGTAAATTCTAAGGTTTTCAAGGAGAGAGAATAATACTCTGAGATCCTTGAAATCAGTTTTATGCAATGTTAAGTCCCCAAAAATGCCCTGCATTAACCTCACAATCATGCTGACCCGACATGTTTTTATTTTTTCTCTGTTTATAACAGCTTATGGAATGTCAGTTGGCTTTTGTACATGCCCCCTGCTGATCTTAAAATTATCATTGTGTAAAAGGCTCCAGAGGACCAGGGTTCAAAACCAGCCTCTGGAAGAGGTCAGATGTAAAGAGACCCCTTATCAGAGGCAGGCCGTAATAATTTCACTATTTATTTGGCCAAACCCACAGAACTAGTTTTCGTTCACAGGTTCACCTCACATATTCATAAAGTTTTGAGAGGGAAGGTTATTTTTCATTTGCCGCTAGGTGATCCATCTGTTCTATTGAATTTTAGACATTAATTATAATTCAGAATGAACAATAACATAAAGATCCTGAAACTGGTACTGAATTATATTCATTTCTCTCAGAAGCCACTATATATTCATTTGTGCTGTGGATGTTTGTTTTAAAATATCTAGAAAATTGTAAGAATCCAGGTGGTTTCTTGTAGAGGCATTACTACTTATGGAAGTCCCACTTGTAGAAAGATTTATTCATATTATTATTATCATGTCATATATATCAGTGATGGTTATTATTATAAAATACCTCTTACAGCTCAAGTAGACATTGATTAATTGCTCATAGTCACATACTCACCTTCTTCCCACACAAGCTCCTTAAGTCAGGTTAACAAAAAGAGAACATTTCCTGACTGTTTAAATCAGTCTTTCTCAGACATTGTGGCTTCTTTGCCTGCTTGCTGCTTGCTTACTGACACTTCTGTGATTGACAAACTCTTGCAGGCAACCCCTTTAGACAAACATGAGAAACTTGCACTACCTTTTCATAGTACCAGAGCTGCTACTAAGTAAACACATAAATATTCAGGACCTTGATATGTAGTAACCTTAAACAAAACATTCGTCACTCAACTTAGAAAAACAAACATTTTGTCCAGGAGCAATCCCTCAAACCTTACTCAGCAGAAGAAAATTGTTCAGCATTATTACTAACACCTGAGTATCAATACCAGAAGGAGTTCTGTTAGGATGAGTATTGAGAGTGATCTTGTGTGTTGTTGGTTGGCCAAGGCTATCTTATTTTGTCTCGGCCTCCTTTTGGTGGGGGGGTGATAACAGGACCTTGGCAACAGAGATCCCAAAATTCTATTAATACTAATAGTTATCTACAGTCGTTGGAAAAATTATTAGACCACCCTTGTTTTCTTCACTTGTTCACTTTTAATGACTGGTACCACTAAAAGGCATATTATCTAAAGAATACAATGAACACGACAAAAATGCAGCTGATTACATAATACTTATGTCCTATTTGATATGCTTAAGCTGAATTGTATTCCAGGGTATAAGAGGCCATTTCATGTCATAAGCACCGCATATGCAAAGGCCTGGAGTGGTTTCCCACTTACATCTGAAGCTGCAGCACAACCTCAGTAGGTTGTCAGCCTCGCGATAATGCCCAAAAACAAAGAATTATGTGAACATGGTACTACCAAATTGCTAGCTGGTTGAGGCAGGAAACGCTTTTCTACCTCACGAGATGACTGCAATCCGCTCCTGTGTCAGGAATCATTGCCACAGACCTCCAGGACCTTAAAATGAGTGGGCACTGTCAGAAATGTGACTTTATTCGCAAGGACAGTCTCTAAACTGACTTTGGCTGGTCTGAAGTCACAATGGAAGAAGCCCTTCATCAACTAAAGGCAGCGAAGGTCCAAGCATTTTGCTAGGGATCACAAGGAGGACTGTTGATGACTGCCAAGGTTCTCTCTCTGTATTGAATCCACCTTGAGTTGATGCTCACCCAGCCAACTTGATTGGTTAGGAGGAAGCCTGGGAGAAGCTCTGTTAAACTAGACTGTCTTGCCCCTTGCAAACATGGGGGTGGACTAGTGATGATCTGGGGTTTCAGTATGGGTGGAACAGGGCAAATGCACTGTGTGAAGGCGTAATGCCGACAGGCTGGGCGCAGGCTACTCTGAAAATAGTCTTCTCTATCACTCAAAACTCTTTTCCGTTTCAATGACTGGATTTTCCAACAAGATACGCCCCTGCCACACGGCAGCACAGTTCGATGAGAACCAGAACATCAAACCATGCCTTGGCTTGCTCAATCACCAGATCTGAAATCCAATGGAAAACCCAGGAAATCAACCTCAAATGGAGAACTGAAGCTCAAAAACAAAGCAAATTTGTTTGAATTTGTGTAACAGGAATGGGCTGCTGTGACAGCAGAACAATGTCAGAAGCTGGTGGAGAGTATGCCAAGATGCATGGCTGCAGTCATCAAAAACAACACAGTGCAATCAAGTACTAACTCCTGTGTGTATCATGTGACCAAAAGAGACAGAAAGAAAATATGGACGTCAAAAGTACTTTTTTGGCAGTACAATGCCATATTATTGATGTAAGAACTTATGATTTTACATATCAAGAAAAACCATGGAAATGGCTAGATACTAGCTCTAAATTAAACTCTTATGAGCTATTTTGTTGTTGTTATATTTGTCCAAACAATGTACCTTTACTGGTACCAGGTAATAAATGAACAAGAACGAAGAAAAAGAGTGGTTCAATAATTTTTCCATGACTGTATTAGAGGGTAAGTGGGAAATGTACAATAAGATTAATATGTAAACTCCTGAACTGGTTGACTGGATGGATTAAAGAGTAACAGCAGCAGTATTTACAAACACCCAAAAGTTATAGAGATACAATATTTTATTGGCTCTTGCAGCATTTTAATTTGAATAGTTATGAGGAAACCTGTGCTTTTGTCTTCTTAAGTAGTAACGCGTTAACTAGTAACACAGACAACGGTCATGTTATAAGCAGAGTACGTATCGATAGTGAATTTCAAAATATATAATAACCATAGTTTGGAGCAGTGAAAATAGCCGATTAATCGATAATACAGGGACTTAGATCCTGGGTAGCTACATCTGTAATGTATGAAATAAGATGGAATTAAATTAATTAATATAGCTAATGATAAAATATTAATACCAAAATAATAACATATAGCTATTAGCATGTGTACACAATGAAACTAAAAACCAAGCCATTTATTACATTATCGCTCATTCTCTGTCTATTAATGCATGTATAATCTCAACCTTCATGCACAGCCGGCAACAAACATCTTTTTTCAGGACAACCTGGGCACACAATAATATGTATTCTAAACATACATGAATGGATCAATAGTTATATGAGTATAAAACAAAAGAAGAAGAAATCGGAGCATCTCATTTGGTCAAAAGACCGACCAGAAGTCGCCATTGTTTACAAGCTTCAATGGTGAAGTCCCACAACATAATTTTACCGCCATAAAATGTAATGAATAATGAACGATTACCGGAATTATCACGGAAGCGCCCGCACCAGCGAGTTCTAACATCGCCTCGCCTCTGTCTCTCGGCGCTCTCTCTCCATGCTCTCTCAGGTGAAGAGCCGCCCGCCCCTCAGTGATCAGAGCGATAGGAAGTGGCTCATGGCGCCAGAAAGACTGTGTTATCGGCTACTATCGAGCCAAGTTCCGCCGATTCCGGAGTAGTTTAAACGTCCCATTGGTGCTTTATTAATCGCCAACCGACAACGGCTTCCACCTCTAGTTATAAGATTGCAACAGTCAATCAAATGGTCTGCATTTACCATTGTGTGTGTACAGCGTGTATAGAGAGTCTTACACCACTTATACATATGATCATTATATGATGGAGTGCCAGGATCCCATAGTTTATCGTTGTTACAGTGAACCTAAAGGAACACCTTGGATTGCCATCTGGAGGTTACAAATTGCTTGGGTGTGGCTCGTAAGCTTCAAACATACTGTGGAGGCTTTAATGATCCGCCTTGTTTTGTTTCTGGTCTGGCTCAAATAATATAGAAGTGGCCAGAAGAAAAGGAGCAGAGAGGGGACAAAGTAGATGTTGATAAAGGCAGTGACATTTCAGCAGCAGAATAGCAATAGGTGGGGGACAGAGGTAATGTGGAAGGTGAAAAGTGTTCCTCTTATTATATGATCAGACTTGTGACATCATGCATGATGTACATGGTGGACTGAATTTCATTTTGAGAGAGGTAGTTTGTCTGTTAGAACAGAACACAACATAATGTCACGAACACTCATGTAAAGAATGACCAAAGCAACTGTATGCTAAGAAACATGTTGAAGGAGATCAGCAATGATTTGCTTTTTTTTTTTTTTTTTTACAAATATCTGTTGTTCAAATTAATATTTCGAACAAACCGTGTTTGAAAGTGTTTGACTTAGGATAAGCCATCGCGTTGGTATATTATCTGATGTCAACAGTGAAACAAAGCCGCTGATTACATCATTACTTGATTTATGTGAGCATTTGCCTGGCCGAAATGACGAACATAAACTGCTTTAAAAAAAAAAAAAAAATCAATACCAAATAATCAATTAATAGTTTCAGTTATTTTTCAAGCAAAACGTTAGTTTAAAATGTCAGTACTCCATTCTGAGACTAGTGCTTTTCTGTTTAACTTCATTAAATGGAACTGCTTCAACAAAGTGAAAATTGTGGTGACATCTAATGATTAATGGTTGGTTGAAAAAAAAAGGCAGCTGATAATCCAAATAATTATTAGTTGCAACCCACATTTGCCATAATTTGTAAGTATCAAAGTTGTAAAATATTTTCATAGTGATCATTAATCATCAATTTAGACAACATCACCCAGCCCTACATTTATAGTTTGTCAGGTAATCCAGATCCTATATAAGAAAAATTGTCTGTATTTGTGGCAATAGAGGCTGTCTATTACACTTACAGCGGTCAAGTATGTTCTGAATTGTGTTATTCTGTCCAGGTTTTCAAATTACAACATGAGTATTCATGCTGGGTTCTGCTGATGCCCAGCAGGCCGACAGGCTTGCCATCTGCCACCAAAAATTAACCAATATTTGATCAGTTTTTAGAATGTCCAGTTATGAGTTAGTGCTGCTACTTAACCTTGAGGAGGATGTATATTTTGTGTTTTAGAGGACAGCACTGGCACACATAAATTCTTTTCAACATCACAGGAAAATATGCAGTTTTATAATAATGAAGATTTTCTGTTGTGGCTTCATTTGTAAACCAGGGATTTGGCACAGAATTGAAATACCAGTGTTTGATTTTGCGTCATCTTCAACTGATGACAAAAACTGCTTTTGCAGTTTAGGGATTGCCTGTTGGACACTGCAATATCCGCTTAAATCATTGTTGATCTAACACCTTATTTGTATGAGTAAGAATTGCACATCTAGATGTGATTGTTGCATCTCTTCCTTCCTGTCTTTTTCATATAATGTTTTTGAAACTAATAAGATACTAAAGACTGTCTCCCATCTCCTTTCCCTTAACCTCCAATTATTCTGCACCAAAACCTTGTACAGAAGTACACCTGTTTTTTACCTATTTGTCTAACCCTTAACATCATATGGGGTCGGGTTCACATGACACCCAACACTTAGCTGTTGCCAAGAAAGACTTGTGAAGCCCAGGCCGCATGCTATTATCTGGCTAATTTGAGAAATGGTTTGAGCAGTTTGACATTTGATATTGACAAGATTTTTCAAAATAAAGCTGATAAGATCTTTGGTATATTAAACATTTGGGAGGGTGAACGTTGCTGATGACACTTGGAGTCACTATATCATCATCATATCTGTAGTGTCTGTGCAGCCATGCTGGTTGGCACAGTGACTGTACATAAAGATGTACCCACAAATTCCACCCTCCACAGTACAGAAATGAACACGAGTGCTACCATCTTGTGCTGGTGACATCATTTGAGGCAGAGTTCATGCAGCACATTGGGGCTGCAGAATGGTTTCACCGATACACCTGCCTGACTAACCGCATGATGTCACAAAACCCCTTTGACTGCAGCAAAACCTAATTATTACCAAACTAGAAAATTAATGCTTGAACATATATCACCAGAACTACCTTAGAATGACAGAAACTGCTGTGCTTTTTAAGTTGTCTTATGAGCTAACATAGAGGGTGGGTTTATGACCCATACTGCAAGTTTTTTCAGGTAGCCAGGTCATATTAACCTATTTTATACACTAATTTTGCTGGCACATAAAGTGGGAAAACGGTCCAAAAATCTGCTTCGTCCATTCATATCTATACTATCAGGATCAAGGGTTCGGTGTCCTGCTGTGGTAACCCATGTTTCAACTGTGTACTCAATAGTGTTGGTTTTTGTTTACGGATCATGTATGAGAAGTATTCACTGAGTTACCCATAACAATGTTCAAACATCGGCCAGTAGAAGAAATGCCAGCGCATTTTCCCAAAGCATCCCTCACATAATGGAACTTAGTGCTATGATTGCACGAACCTGGTTGCACCACCTCCTATTGCCTTGCCAGTTATTGTTAGTGTTGCAGGGCCACGCTTGCCTGATATGGCCATAACCAGCATCACAGCCCCTTGATCATATTTAAGGCCTGGCCCAACATCGGTGCACTATTTATCATATTTAGTGTTCTAGATATTATTTCTTGTTCTCACGCCTGATTCACTGTCAGCCACACAAAGTAAATCTAGGTTGGTGAGTGTTTGTGTCTTGTGTATGCTATTTCACAAAGTGTAAGAACCTCAGTGCTAATAAAGGAGCACCAGCTTGTACGTGCAGCTCACTGAGACACACACACACACACACACACACTGTCAAGCTAGCTCAACCTGGAAAGAATACCAAGGTGCTGCAGTCAGTGCAGAGGGCTCATGAAACCATCCATTCTGTTTTGTAGATTCAGCAGGAGTATAGCCATTTAATATCAGCTTCTGTTGTTCAGAGTCACCTACATAAAAGAGGGTTTTCACACATCTATCAAAACTGTTGAGCTGTTTTCAATTTATGTTCAAAGTTGGTATTATTCGGCTGAATGTATCAAGCTTGAGGTTGATTTTGTGAACCTTAAGTGGGGCTTTTGAAGGATAACATCAGTTGCACGCTTTGTCCATCAATATGATTGCTCTGAAAGTGCATTTACCACAGTCTGTAGGTTTGTCAGCTGAAAATCAGCCACCTGTTGTCCCCTTCACCCCCAACAACAAAAATAAGATTAAACACATCTTACTGCTGTTTTGAGCGGTTGTAAAAGTGTTGTGTTGTTAGGCCTGATTATTACAACTGTGGGACCACTTCCATACCACTGCTTTCACTGGCTGTGGTAGATCATTGGGCATGAAAGAAATATATATACTCATTCTGGGCTAGATATAAATTATAAATGCACTGTCCTTTCTTGCTATTTTACCAGCCAGCTAGACTTTTCATGAGTAGAGGCCTCAGAATGATATATGTCTGTTGTTTGCCCAAGTGGCTGCAGGGTGCTCTAAATTTCCAGCTAGAAACAAGGACTTGGCATGGGGAGGCTTTTTCTCTATTCTAGTGGTGTTTTACTGTATCGCAAAAGTAGTGTCTATAGTGCAGTAATTTTCAGCCAGTGTGTTGATTTCCATTAATGTTTTTGAAAGGACTCAACTTTACAACAAAAGCCCATAAATTCACTTGTTTGAATCAGAAACATCAGTTATTCGAAGGAATGTGTACTAGTGCATGTCCCCTTACGTGTGATTCTCCAAATAGGCACTTTTGCAAAATTCGGCAAAATCAAATTGCAAAGTAAAATGTAATGCAGTTCTGGAACTCACAAAGAAGAGTGTATAGGTAACCTTATTAGCCATCATAAAGTTTTGGATGATCACTGGTTTCTAGTTTTGTTTAGTTCTTAAATATCGTGTCCATTTAAACCTGTTCTGTTGGCTCTAGAGCAGATATTACCACAAGCAGAATAAGATATCAAATATAAATTCATCTCTTAGATCAGTGTTCACAGTCATTTCAGAAAGACTCATCCTAATTAATTTGTCTGGTGTCAGGAGTTTCATTCAGTACAGCCGGTATTGAGCAGTAGCCTGCAGAATGAGAGTGGACTTCCATCAAGCTTTCTAATCTCCCCACACTGCTGCTTTATCAGATCTGTTTCAGTAATCTCTATCGTCTCTTTCTCTTGTTTTGTCTCCATCTTTCATGTGATCATGATGTTGTTTTCTCTGTAGAACGCAGCTGCAGCCTCTCAGATTGGTCAAGAGGTTTGTGTGTGTGTGTGAGAGAGATAGAGGTGATAGAGGCATGTTTTCGTGTCTGGTTTAGAAGTAGGCTTTTTACTATGCTTATGTTCCAGAGGTTGTGCTACAGGTTTTCGTACAAAGAATACACTTGTGGTTTCACTGATTAGTCTCCATTATGTAAACAGAAGACCAAGCTGTAAAATCATCGTTGTTCAGGGCTCACTTCAAATGACTTCATTTAACACTCAACACCTCTTGAGTATGGAGCTAAATACTGACTGAATTATATCTTCAGCACCAAGTATCAAAAATCGTAGGGCTGCAGCTATCAATTAATTTGATTTTTTTGGATTAATCAATCAATTGTTTGTCTATTAAACACAAAACAGGAGACGGCCTTTTTATGCATTCCCAGAGACTAAGGTGAAGACTGGGACTTATAGTCCAAACCTAAAAGACATTCAGTTTGCAATGATATCTGATAAAGACAAGCAGAAATTCGCATTTTAGAGCATGAGAATATTTTTTCATTATCATTGTTTGTAAGACTAAACTATTTGTAAAGTTAAAACATTTGTTGATAGTTTGGTCTTCGTCTTCATCAGGTTTTCAATGTTGACACTAAATCAAAGGTCAGGTTCTAAGTTCTGGTATTTCATCAGCGATCACCCGACGAAATCACATTAATTTATTTTACACTGTATTTTGTTTTGATCATACAGTGTCTTAATTCAGTGTACAGGACCTAACTTGTAAATGATTATGAATTTGTCAAATGAAAATAATTTTGGTGTCTGTACTCTGAAAATGTTTCTGCTAAACAGGAGCCCCTCCTATAGGAAAAAGGTGCTGATGTATGATGTCATCAAAGCACACTGCTACACAGTGTATTGGGGCAAAGGTGATGATTTAACATTATAATGAAGCTTGAAATGTAACTATTAACCAAAATAATATTTTTGTCCTCGAGGAAATAACCACATACACAACACACAAATGCACAGTTCTAGACCTCATGCAGGCCCTGAGTTTGTATGAATAAGGCTCCTAACCTTGTTCAAGGACAGAGTATTTGTGAAGAAGTTGGAGGTTTTTGAAATTGAGTGTTTTTACCCCTAGTATAGATAAAAAACATAAAAAAATAAAAGGTATTAGGGAGAAGAAACTCATTATGCTTGTTTTGCAATGGCAGAGTTCAGATGAGCTCACCAGTCATTTTAAGGCCAGCCAACAATTTGGGGGTCCTGTTTATTTGAAAAAGTTATCACTGGCTTTCACCAATGAAAGTACAAAACACATCTTGATTATTTATCAGGCAAAGGCTAGGGAGACCCAAACCCCAACACCCGGTCAAATCAATACACTATGTGTTTTGGGTATTTATCGTTTTGCTAGTTGATGCAATATGGGGCTTTTGATAATTGTACCATACTTGTTATTCAGTATGAATAATTAATATAATCCCATTTATTTAGAATACATCATTTGTACTATTTAGAACATGCTTTTAGTTTATGTCTAAGTTTTCATATAATGTGGACAAACCCATGCTTTACTACTCAGCGTACAGTGAGGGTGCTTAATTCCAGGCTTTGTCAACAGTACAGCAATGCCTCAGAGAATATCACCAGTTGAGCAATACAATAGTGGCATGGCACAAAACTCTTGCCAGGTATAAAATTTAATAAGACTAAGACGGGAAAGAAAAAAAATATCCTGAAATCTTGTTTTTAACATTATAAGGCATACATTAAACTGGACTCTCAGTATAAAGAAGTTGAACATCCTTTATAATAGTTTAATTATTCAATTAAATTATTAATATATGTACATAAAATGTAATGAAACAGTACGATAATTTGTACATTTTGGTTTATATATTTGTTTGAATAAAAATCCCATATAAAATAAAATGAAGCTTGCAAGCAGGAAATGTTAGTACGTGCATCATTATATCTGCATATAATAACTCTGACTGTATGTTGTTGTGTGGGAAAGCACCATTATCCATGGTTAGTCACAAGTTTGGTCTACATTTTCCACTCAACAGAGGTGATATCTGAGATAATTCAGTTTGAAAAAGAGAATCTAAAGCTAGTGTTAAGCCAACAGGATGTACACACTGGAAAATATACACATGATAGAGAGCAAAATAAAATGATGTGTAGAACTTTCCCTATTGTAAAACTTAACACCATAATGACAAAGGCCTATAAATGATAGTTTGACATCCTGTTTATGTTCAAGGACCAAAGATTCATGAGTTTACTGTCATTCCAACACATGTGAAGATGAGGTGAAACGTAAATAGGATACCTGGTCCCGTGCAAGCCAATTAACAAATACAACCATATAAAATAGAATCCGCAAATATAAGCTAAGATGTAATATAAATATGAAAAAGAAATAAATGAAAGACATGACACAACAACAATATCCAAGGTCCTCATCATTGAGGTAGTAAAAAAGTTAAAGTGTTCTTGTTTTGTCTTCTTCTGTGCTTGAGCTCATCTCCCACAGGCACACAGTTTTCAATGCCACAAAACACAGCTTTGATTGGGACTGCAAGGACAAGTTGTGATCAAAGTTTTTAATAAATGAAGGTATTTTAATTCTAATAACTGTTGTGGCTTGTGTATCCAGCACACTGCATTTGCTTCTCATCAGAAAACTCTCTCACTGTGGAAAATACATAAGTTGGTTAAAACTTCAGGAAATAATTACACCAGCTGTATGTGTTTGGGTTACTTGTGTTTTAGTATGGAATGATCAACACTAGCTGTGTTTTTCCTGATCTATATTAGTCATGCTGTTGTTGCTGTTTTTATAGCAGCCACTGACATCTCTGGTTATAAAGTTTGGTGTGGGTGAAAGAGATGTAGAAATGTCTGTGTGTAAGTCATTTGCTCAAGCTGTTCTCAAAGAGGCATGCAGAGCAAGATGTATCTGGCATTCTGAAAGTAATTGGAAGATTTTGTAAGTACAATGGATAGAACAAGATGTAAATCAGTGCCCTATTAAAATGACTTTTTGAATATGAGTGCTACTGCTACTGTAGAGGAAGTGGTAACTATACGTATTGTCCCAAGGAACCTTGTGAAAAGTACTTTAAAACAAATCCAGATTGGTAATTTGATTGGACTGGTGCACTTTCTGACCACTGATTAACCTATAATGTTCAGGAAAGGAGCCGAAGCAGCTAGGTGGGGAGGAAGGATGATGGATGAACAGGACAATGTGGACAGTGTTGAAAGACTGACTTGCTGTAGGTATTTGCTATTATTTTAACGTAACAGTTCAGATTCATGAAAAGTATGAGTGTTATCTTGTTGCTGCTGTGTGTATGTTTCAGCCAGTATCTGTGTAAGGAGAGTAGTGCCTGTTAGAGGTGCCTCATACTCTGTCTCCCATTTGTCATCTCTCTGAGCAGCAGCAGGACAAGACCCCTTGAAAGCCAAAGAAAAGAAGAAGAGAGACACTTGTTTGAATTGGTTTGGTATGAGTGCAGCAGAAGCCTATGACAGAGAACAAGGAGTAGATGCCCAAAAAAGAGACAAGATCAAGAACAAGAAAGTGGGAAAGACAGAGAGGGAGAGCGAGATCGAGAACACAGAGTGAGAGGCTCTCAGTCTTCAGGGACGATGTGACCACGTTAACTATACAAAGCTTCTCACCAACCCATCCTCACAAACACTGGAGCTGCAGCCCTGCTGCACAATGGCTCGCTACGTTAAAGGATCAAAGTGAGATCGTCAACACCAAATTAAGAATTGGCCTCGTTTGAGGTTTGAATTTCAAATAAACCTTTCTGAATTCACAGGCAACAATCCACACCACATTGCTGTATCAGAGCCAATAAGGGTTCGATAATAAATGTTCTGTACCAGAGCTTTTTGTACATGCCAGCTAGTGGATTTATGATTGCCCTGGGATGGGAAATGGGATGTCTGTTCGTATATGATTTTTTTTTTTTTCCCTCTCTCAGTGACTCGTAAGCCTTGTACAAATATAGATCCACAAAGGATGCCTGCATGATGGTCATTGTACTAAACTTGGACACAGTGGGAATAAAAGTGTTGAGTGCTGAAGCAACATGGCTTTAATATCCTGCCATTTATTAGTTAGTCAACAGGTTTGGGACCAAAGCTTTTTGGCACTCATCACTGTCTTCACCTTCACTTGTTCTGAGTAATATCTACTAATATATTAGTATTTGTTTTTGTTGGCCAAACGTCTTTGCATTATGATTACACCGAACTGCTTTATTTACTCGTAACACTGTAAAAGAAAAGATCACTTTGATGGTCAATGGGTGGAGGTGCCTGCAACAGCAAAAGGTCATACAGAACATAAAGAGGAAAAATTCTCTTGCCATACCTCTTTGGTATTGAGGCAGTGGCTACAGGTACTTCATAGCTCAGACTGAATCTTAGTCCCCATTTTCCTCCTCATTTAATGCCACTTTCATCGTCCCACTCTGTTCTACAACCTCTTACCTTTGGTGAGCTATAAACAGCATAGCTATAGTAATCTAAAGAGAATGTCTTTGCTGACAAATTGCTTTTGTATAGCTTTCACAAGGCAAAAGTAGTACGGAACCTCCTCAATCATCACTCTTTTCCACACCTAGATGGGCAAGCGCCTAACCAGGTTTCCAGGTGTTTATTTGCTCTGCTGGGTGGCCCTCCCATGCTGCTGCAGGAGATGGATCAGTATTAGTCAGCCAGCTGATGTAGGTCAGAGGAAGGCTGGATGTCAATATACACAGAAGTTTGAGGCTCTCTAGCCTGTGTACACCAGAAACAGAGTGTAAAGGTGGATGGATTGTGTACAGGTTTGGTGTTACATATTGTATGTAAAAGAGGCACACAGAAATTATGAAGTGTGCCCAGTGGCGAGTTCCCCGTTCAACCTCCATCTGACCGGACTTTACTACAACCTTCCCTACTCTTCCCCTATATCCTGTCTCTTCACTGTCCTATCGAATAAAGGCAAAAAGATACCTTTCATTTAGATGGTTAATCACATGACATTTTCTATTGTAGATATATAGATTTATAGATATTAAGCATTATGTACTGTAGTAGCATGTCTTAATGATAAGCATTCAGTCTGGGATCATTTAATTGGGGTTTGATTATTTCATTTTTGTAAACTGTTTTCTTGATACAGTACTCAGCTGATAAGTAGCGTAACAGGAAAGTAAATAGATCACTAATTGATACACACAACACTTTGATGGGTAAGAAATGTATTTTGGACAGATAATTGGAAAAAGAGAAAGAGGATGGTTGTTTAATATGCAGAGATGATGAGACGCATAAGAGCAAGATAGGAGAAGGAGAAATTGTGAATATATTTGAGAGAAATGGAAAAATGTAGTTTCTACAGTGTGAGGTTGTAGTCAGCGGAGAGGTTGTTATAGAACTATAGAGAGAGAGGATGCTTTTTACACACCCACAGTTAAGTTTGGAGAGCTGTTACAGTATTGCAGCTTCCTTTGAGCCAAGTGGGCTGCGGGAAAAAGCAGGAAGTTGCCTGATAGGTCACATTGAGGGGAACCCCGGAGCTACAGGTCAGTCAGCGAAAATCATGCCGCCTACCAACCTCCAACATGGTCCTCATTCACTTATGGTGTTTAGGCTGGCAGTGAGCTGACTGGTCCACATACGGAAACTCAGGGGATTGTCTCCAGAGGAGCCTCTCTGGCATAGACGTTTACAAGAAGTGAACATCGTCAGAGATGGAGTATGTGACACTTAACAGGAAAAAAGGACATTATCTGTCTAAATTGCCCAAACAACAGGGATAACTTGATTCTAACTCCACTTAATGCAGTTGTCCTGAGGTAGGCTAAGGCACAGTGAAGGCTTGTGCAGGCCCAAGCCTTTAGACTTTATCTAAAATTAATTCCACCTTGTTTGTGTTGAGGGAGGTCAAGTGTTTTCACGGGTATTGAATTTATCCGGCAGCAATTTACACTTTGTCTTCATACTGTGGTGTGTAGCAGGGCTTGCTCGTCATTGCTTAGAAAGCATGCATAAAATATGCATGTTGTCATATTGCTCATTTGTTTCTTTTATGTGCGTTGTCAACCCAGTGTAACAAAATACATCTCTGACCATTTGTGGGTGCTTTGCATGTTACCTGCTGCTGGGTAGTAGCTGTGAGTCAACCAAGAAGCGATACTTGGGTAGAATATATAAAGCCTTGCAGTGGCTTTCTAAAAGTTGCGGGAATCCTGTAAGTTGAATCTCTGTTGTAAGTGAACCAGAAATGGGGAGAAGGGTGACAGCAAGAAAACAACTGTAACATCAGATCAGGAAACTTCTTTGTTCTGTCACAAGTGTAAGTATCCAAATAAAGGTAAGACTCTGGAAATGCGTTTTCTACCTTTATTTGAGTCTAGATTACGATGACATGATATGGGCGGAACTATAGCTGTGGACTCCAGACTCTATAATAAATATGTTTGTTAGAAGCTAATATTCAGATTGCACCAGTTTAAAATCAGTAGAATCAAAGCCCATATGGGCACCCCATTCAGAGTAAAAGGCTCAGCTCACTGGGGATGGACATTTAGGAAATGAATACATGTATTCAGCACTTTTTTATGTCACACCTGTCTCTGCTAAGTGCATTGATGTAAAGTAAAGATCAGACTGTATTTAACAGTTGAAAGCTTCATCAATTATTTCCAATTGAATTGAAAAAAACGGTTCGTAACTGCAGCTTGTGAAGACAGAGACAAAGCAGTGACAACAGTCTCATGAGTGATTCCACGTGGGTCGAGCACAAGTTGGCAATGGAGCAGAGTAAATGATCTGTGTGTGAAACTCCAGTCCTGTCACTAGGGTGGGTTAGGAGGTAGTTGTGACTATAGGATGATCGCTTCTCAAGCTGAGAGGATTTCAGTCATCCTGCAGAATAGTGGGTTTGCTAGTACATTGCTGTTTGTATATGTCAAGTTGTGGATGTTTTCAGCTATAAGTACTAGATGAAGAAACAATATTTATTCACAGAAAATATGAATAAATGTGTTTTGGCTATCTGTCTTCGTATGGTAAATGGCTTAAAAATATGGTGGTCAAACACTGTGTCTGGTAACTAGATCTTGTCTGAAAGGCAGCCTCTCATGTTTGTATTTCCTCAAGCTGAGTAGCACAACATTCAGATATCGTGCAGTCACTGAGGCTCTGGTGTGGTCTTATTTCCTGCAATGTAATGTAAGGTAATTAAGACTTGACGGTTTTCATGACCCCATAAAAAGGTGGTGTGTGTAAAACTCAAACAGTCAACATGGTTACATGGCATCTAGCCTCTGCTGCCTCCCTAGAGCCTTATGTTTCACAGCTTCAAAAAGAAAAAAAGCTTCTCTCAGATATACCCCACCAGGCAGTCGGATTAACTGTTGCTTCTGTGGTTGCCATGAAAGGCCGTCTTTGCTGAGCAGCAGATTTCATGACAACACAGAAATTCCAGTGACAGGCAAGGCTGATGAAGAGAAAATTATTATCATGTGACTAAAACAACTAATCAGGGATGTGGGGTTCTCCTTTCCTTCAGGCCATTTTGGGCTATGGGTGAGTGGGCACAAGAGAGGGATGGGTAACCAAAGGTGAAGATTTAGGCTTTTAAAAGCGCCACCTTAAAAGTGTAGATTTAGCTCACTTTATCTTCGTTGGAGGTAATGAGTCAGGCAGTTGTTATGTGCTCTAATTACGTTTGACATTATATGAGACTCAAGGGAAACGTATAGAGTGAGTTCGATAACGTGTCAGAAGAGAAGTGAGGACACAGGTAAAAGATACATGAGACATAGTTAATTGACATGTTTGTGTGAATGAGTTCTCACCCCAACGTTTTTCTGCGTATTCTGTTTTGAAACTCCAAAAGCGTAAGTATGACATTTGTGTTTGCGTCACAACACATTTCTGTGTATACATATACGACATGCAGAAGTCACCCATTAGAACTGATGGTAACTTTACTAACTCTCATTTTCTTTGCCGCCCTTGGTCTCATACAACGCACACACATGTATGTGAACACTCAGACATTAAACAGTCATCCAACATCAACCATCTAAATATCACATTTAAATGCATGTTAAGTTGAGGGCAAACTTCATTCACAGAGGAGGCGTGACAACTTCCTCAACTCACTCCTGGCACCACAATTCCCACCCAATCACAAAATCTTGAAATAGAAGACACAAATACTGTATGCAGTGTATATATACACACTAAAAATTACACACACAGTCTATTATTACCACAAATAGGGACATACTGTACACATAAATGCACATTTAAAACATCCCAGAGCATGCAGTAATTAGCACAGACATAAATACAGTAATTTGTATCTGGTGTTTTGTGGGAAATATGTTTTCATCAATTAAAGTCAGACACACGGAGTTAAGGCGAATATTTATGTGTTGTTTCCAGATGGCGTTATGAATTTGGAAGATAAGGAGCTGGTCTCTGTTGGGCCCTACAGTCAGCATCATTTATAGTATTATAAAATGGACACATTGTGTTGTGGAAGATAATTGTATTAAACATCTGTCTCTCTCCTGTCGTCTTGGTAGTCATTTCTCCATCCTGTTGGCTTTGTGTCTCAGATTTCAGCTCGCCTCAAGGTTTTCTACATCGATTGCATCCTTATTCTGCATCGTTTATACATAGTTTTTCATTCTTTTCTGGGCACGCTTCCAAAATAAATAGGTGAAATTGCCCTGGTTTGCCCTGCAGGTCTCTTCCTCAGTGCAAGGGGAAAGACTGAGCTCCAACTGAACCTGGAGCAGGGGAAGAAGCGCAGAAATGGACATGATGCTCATCACACGCTTCCAGCTCTCCTCTCTATGCTGTTCTTTCCCACATAAATCTCTCATTATACATTTTCTGTTTTTAGCTCTTAACTGCCTCTATTCCTCTCTGTATTCTCATGACTTTTCTCCCGCTGGCTCTGTACTCCATTATATTTCATTTCTGTCTTATCCTGAAGAGGCAGGGATAAGATACAAAGTTTCATCCGTTTGTCTGTTTCATTTTCATCATTATAAGCATTCTAGCTACTGTCTAATGCAATAGACAAAGTTCTTTTATTCAACAGGTATGTATACCAGGAAGGCAGAACTGATTTCAGCCACAACTTCCACAAAGAAGACTTTTACTTTTCAGTCGACAAACTCCTCTTTTACAGTCATCTGAAGGCAGATAGCCACCCACGTGAGTCACGTGCTGTGCCTTCCACCACCTCCCCAAACACACCTTCATGGACATGCCTTTTAACAGTCTGTTGGCCTGTACCTTACCAGTCTACAATAAAGACATCTGGCTCAGAATGTAGGCTGACCCACACTTTCACTTTGCCTCTTCCTCCCACACCTTTTTTCTGATCACAGTACTTTAGTCACATGCTGTGCATAGATGTACACGTGCTCATGTAAAACACCTGAAGAGAGGCAAACAAGTAAACTTGACCTTAAATTAAAATTCCGTAGAGGGAAAGAAAGCCTGATAAAAAGCAAGAATCCACTCAAGATCAAGAGCAGATTTCGCCATGCATAACACACATTGTTTTTATACATACGTGCATTAAATTTACTTCAGGTATTTCTTTTCTTCTCAAAGCTGTTTAAGAAGTACCCAATGTTATTATGATTTTCTTTAAATTCTGGATTGTATTACATTCTTACCCTGACAACTTGCATTGCTATTCTTGAAAAGGATTAGACTCAGTTGCTGTTGTTGCTTAACAAACAAGCTGAGGAAAAAGGTGAAAACCACCAGTTTGAATAAACTGGTTCAAACATGCTGCGAGGAACGCTGACCAGGACCCAAGGTTAATTATTGGTGGATTGGTAATATTCTGGGTTTTTAACTCAAGGTAATATAGCTCAAATATTGTTATAGTAGCTGTATCTGCAGTAAAGGTAATATAATGAAAAGTTTAAATGATTAATATATATTTTTGAATTCATATCCCTGATCTATACTCCTACAAGATGTTCATATCTACTGTGCGTTCTAGGGTTGTGGGAGGACTGCAGCTGAGTCCACTGAATCATGCAGGTCATCAGTTCCTCCCATATTTCCTCATGCTTATCACATGGAATTAACATTAACAAACAGACTACATGTTGCACTTGGATGACATGCAGAGTTTTTCTCTCTAAGATTATATTTATTGAATCCCAAAGCAAATTACATTTCTCAATACATATGTGCACTAGTACTTACTATGACAACTTAAGCAGCATAACAGGATTGAGGAAAATATGAGGGACTGACCACGTGTCGATCCAATGTTTATTCTTTTGTTTCCTTCTTCCCTAGTCAGTCATATCATATCTTAATGTTTGCACTTTATACAGTGTAAGTGGAAGATATCAAATGGGTAACACATGAATATGAGAAAGTATGAAAATAATTCATATTGATTTAACCCAATAAAACCTAAACAAAAGCTGAAGTTTCCACAGTGTGCTGCAAAGACCAACATTATAATTTCTCAACAAACACACACCTTACACACAACAAAACCATGTTTAAATTCGCCAAGTCCTTCTCCCACACTGTAACTGCTTTTTGTGAATATAATAACACACAGGGTATGACCCATATCATGATTATTAGATAGTATTGTCCAGCTGGAACGCAGGGAGTTGTCATCTAATGTAACAGAAATGTCCCACCCCTGATCTCCAGTAAGCTGCCATTAATCAACCTGGAGCACAGCTATTAATTGTGTGTTATTTGGCTGTGATTGTATTTGTCCAGGATATCCAAGTGAGATTTAAAGACTTATTTTTGAAATGTTTCTTGCTTTAACAGCAGGAGATGCAGTTGGTACCACTGTCCTCTGTGACTCTGCTTTTAGCAACTTGCCGTGTTTGTTTTCATTACTGACCCACATCCTCATGGGTAGAGTTGCGTCACACCCTGGGGTTTCTACCACCAAGAACCAGATGATGTTTCCATTTGTTCTGGTTTGCCTCCTTATTGTGTTCTCAACACTCTGTCCTATTTCATGGAGCTGATAACTGCGGAGTTGTGGGGTGGGGTTAGATTATTTAGAAAAAGTTAAATTACAGATTCTCCCGTACTTGATGGACTGTGTTGACCCTTGTTCATGCAAACTGTTTTTTGCCATTACACTAAAATGTTGTTGTTTAACTGAGCTATACAGCTTGTCCAAACTGGAGCTGACTTTAGGCTGTGCCACAGCCAGCCGGGTTGTGCTAGCAGTGTGTGGCAAAGCCTGCCTAATGGCTAATTATTCAGTTTTTGGGTTAGAGTGGTTCATTTCAAGGTAGCCAGCACCTAGGATGTGTGTCAAGCAGTAAAGCCTAAGTCCCATAATACGCCATTTGACTTTGATGTATGTTAATACCTCTATAAAAGCAGCAGGTTTATCTTCCCAGACTACACATCTCAACTTCGTTTGTTCTCAAAGTTAATCTTAATTAATTTCAACAGTAACCTCTGCTGCCCAATCTTCTTCTTCAGCAAATGTTTCTCATGTACAGCCTTGGTTAAATAACCTTGATGTACCCTGGGAAAAGTAGTAGCTACCTGTGAAGCTAGTAGGGATCGAGAGAGGTAAAGAATAAAAAATCTCACCCCTGCCTTTTTTCCTGTCTCACAGGGGAGAGGAGGAGAGCCTGAGGACAAGATTCACAAGAGACCATGAGAAATTGCAGGAGGCAAAGGAGAAGCTTAAGAAAGTCACGTGAGGAGCTGCAGCATGAGATTCAGACGAGAAGAACAAAGGATGAGGACCTGAAAAGAAAGATACGGGTTTGAACCCTTGCCACACCATTCCATGCCCAAAGTGGTGGTGTCAGCTATGGAGAGCCCAGAGCCTGACGTCAAAGAGAACGCGACAAGATTAGAGAGGTGACGTTGACTAGCTACTTAATATTTCCAAAGGATAAGTAGGGTTTTATTCTATTTTTTGTAGGTTTTTACTCCTATGATGTAATTTTGGGCCATGCATCAGAACCTCAGTAAGGGATTGTTTCAGTGTTCTTTCACTGATTCATTGGTGGGGTTAGCTAGTTAATAATTTAGGGATCCATACGTGGGAGTGTAGCAAGAGCAATCAAAGAAACACTGTTTAAACTGTAATTTATAGATATTATAGCAAAATTGTGGTGAGTCTTAATACACAATTTATTATAGTCAGTGAAATTAGTGTGAGTCTCTAGTCATCTGAGCTTTAGACCCTGTAAACTGTAAACTCCTTTATTTACATTTTTTGTGTGTTATGAATGTCTCATGTGGGGAATTGATGAGAATTAATGGCTTTTATTTAATTCTGTTTGATAAAATTTTAATTTACGTGTGTGCGAAAATAGTTTGTGCATGTTTATATTTGTACATCGAATGACCTCCTGTTGCCTGTCTGTCTCAGCACCAGCTTTATTGAAGGCAATAGGAGCCAGATGACAGCAGTCTGCAGAATGCAGATGCAGCATTCGGTCTCATTTCTGTAGACACCATGCCAACCCAGCCCATTATCTCCCCCACTGCGCCTCTATCCTCCCCCACTCCAAGTTCTCCCTGCATAATACCTCACATCGCTCTTGGAACAGCACTTGAGTCAGAACACCCACGGCGCATGGGAGCTGTCATTTATTCACTCCAAACCGCCTTTTTTGTCTCTAAAATGTCCTTTTGTTCTTATACTACTATTCCGAGAGACGCCATACCCCAAAATGAGCAAGAAACTAGCAGCATACAGCACAGCACACTCGTTATTCTGATTGTTTTGTGACTCCAGGAGAAAATCACATAACTTCATTTAGACAGCAAGACTGTTTTTTTTTTCTTTTTTTAAAATATGGGCTAATGCAGCCATTTGACTGCAGTTTGATGTTGTCAACCCAGGAGAGCAACAACATCCATCTTTTTTGTCTTTATGTTTGTTGTAGATATGTCGCTGAGCCAGTCTTTACCACTACTTCCCATGGGATTATACCATGTATCTAATTTGAAGTTCATTAATTGTCTTTCCTGCATTACTTTTTTGGTATTATTTTTTGTTTGTCTAAAATTGGATTTTCACAGTTCATGACTGTGAATGATCAATGATTGCAATCTTTATTCTTGGCTTTTAATGAGATCGCTGTTGAGGTTAAATGATTGATTTTCCTCCTTTCTTTTATAAATATGTAGTGATTTCAAGTTATTGATTTTGACTGCAGAGCTGTTGGTTCATTTTTGTCAAGTTATTTATTAGAAACCCACATTGGGCCCACACTTGAATTCCTAAGCAGTTTTGTATGTTTATTTTTTCACTTTGACAAAAAAAGAAGAAAATCAATATTGCATGTTGAGAGTGTGGATACAGACAAAGACATAGACTTGAGGCATGTGGAGAAACACTAGAAGTAAATGTCATTTGAGCTAGCAATACAGAAAAGGTATGGGATTAATTATGTTGAAATACCCTTGCAATTTTCGTAATATTTCATTTGATTCTCAAAATGACGCCCATGCAATCAAGTTTAGACATTTTATCCCACTATCACTCCCATTGGCAAATCACTGCATCCCAAACAGCAGCCAAGCAAAATAATCTGGGTTTATTTAGCTTGATGGTCGCCATGATAAGCACGCTAATTGCGGTTAACCGTGAGACTACAGTTGTGAGCTGAGTGCATAGAAATCAGGAAATTGTTCTTGATCTAGTTAGGGAACATTTGTCTGCGAACTGGTCACAAGCCACTTGCAATTTGTGAAGCAGAAATGAACCTTGCTTATGCACTTGAACACATATGTCGCTGACTGCACAGGACAGAAAATCCTCCTTTTCACTACTCCATTAGCTCAGAGCTCTGTGTTTCACAATTACACCGCCTGGAGCATTAGTGGCCATTAAGCCTTTGTCTGAGATAGAGGGAGCTAAGGCAACAAAAGAAAGGAACGAATGAATTGACCACACGTCTAATACAATTCACCTGTCACATCGTGAGGCATTGTTGGCCCAGAGCTGTTGAAATAAACTAGCATCGCAGTTAATGGCCATGGGTTGCACAGTTCACTTCAGAAAGGTTTTGTTCATCAACAATGTTGGAAAACACTAAATAGTCTAGAATTACACGGAAATCAAAAGAATGTTTAATCTAATAGCGGAGGGCACCTTTCCCCAGGTTTCAATATTAATGCTCAATGAAGAGTTCTTACAACATAGTTTAGTCTGGTCCCTTTAATGTATTGAAATCTAGAACTTTGCTCTGCTTCAGGACAAATGGATAATCTCTTGGATGTTAGAATTAGATGTTAGATTTTTGGTTAGATTGTTATTGAGCACCGAAGGACAGTTTCAGGCTGGAATCATTGATTGATTGGTTGTTCATCGTTTAAAGGGCTATCACAAGATTATAGCCAGATTTGTAAGTCATGCTCATGCTTTTTAACAGTATTTGAGGAACCATTTTATATTTCATATCAAAGAAGAGAGACCACAAACAGTAGAGAAGTGGGTTCCCAAACAGATCAAGATAAATCACATTAACAATAATATATATATAATATTAAATAATAAATTGATAATAATAACAGGATAGATATGTAAATTAAAATTATGGACCAAGGTAATGTCCTATGACTGATAATGGCTAAAATACAAACTTTGTGCCATTTCCAACTGGTATTTTGCTATTAAATCTATCACTGTAAATGATGAGTTTAAATTATATGGGCAAGCCTTCCCAAATAGACTTGTTTAATGTAAGTTCTTGTTTTGATAAAGTAAATGATAAAATACAAATAATTTGTATTAATTCATAGTATAGTATGGGCAGCAGCAGCAGCCTTGGCTAAGACAGGAAGACACTCAGAAGCTTAAACACCATTACTGCTCATTGCAGGAAATGGACGAGACTGTTTTCATTGACAGATGATTAGTGGTAGCTGTGGTAAAAGAATCACCACAGACTTGAAAAAGAATAAAAGGAATTTCAGGATCTAAGTCTCATGGCTCATTTTGGCTCATCAGAAGACAGCCAGCCTGAAGGCTGTGGAGCAACTGCCGACTTGGCTCTCTGGGCCACCAGCTGTGATCAGGAGTGAAAAGCAACCATTACAGGATTTGTGGCTGGTATTGAGAGAAGTTTCCCACAGAGCTAAGTGGATCAGGGCTGTAAAGCCCAGATAAACCAATGGCCAAAGCTCTTTAACCCAAACTCGCGTCAAATTTTATTTATGTGGCCCAAATTTGCAAGTCACAATTCTGTCAATGTTAAACCTTTCTAACAAGTTGAAAACTCTTCAACTAGGATGGACAGAGATGTGGAAGGATAAGCGTGTACAGAATAGAGCAGGATAATCACAATGACAAAAATAATAATCACAACATATCTGAAGACCATGATCCGTGGAGGGCTGTCGGTGCAACTGGGGTGGCCGAACAGATAGACGTGGAGCTGCACAGCTTCCTTCCTTCACCAAAGACCTGGAAAGAGGATGACTACACCAACACACACCTAAGCCAGACCCAAGCACACCATTCACGTTTAGAAGGAAACACCCATTACAAGGATGGAGACAAGAACAACATGAACACAAAGGAGAGAGAGAGGGAGAGATTAGTGAGTTGAAACATTCTTGAGGACAGATCCAGATCCAAAACATCTGGACTGAGGCACTGAGCGCCAGAGTACAGAGGCAAGGTCCCACACAATGGTCCAACAGAGAACCTGAGGAGGAGAGTGACAGGAGAAGAACATAGGAGGAAGATACCACAGTCAGACGCTCATGTGCTAGGGAATAAACAAAGGAATCACCTCATATCCAGCCATCAATTTCACATGGTCACACAATTATCTCTTCTAGATTGCAGTATTGATTTATGCTGAATAAGAAAATCTTATCAGCCTCAGACAAATATAGCATAGGAGTCTACTGAGGCAGGAGGTTAAAATAAAAAATAACAAATAAAAAGGAGGATGTAAAGGTAAGTAAAACAAGAATAACTCTTTTTGGTTGTTTGTTTTAATTTCTGAGCATGGACTGTATGGGCAACAAATTATTTTTTTGTAAGGCAAGTCAGTTTGTCTCTTGTATGTTTTGATGCTGTTTTAGCATCCTTGTGTAGTATGTAGGGAGGTGACATTGATTGCCTTCCTCTGCAGATATGTATATCTATACATTATATATGGCTCTATATGTCAATGGGCTCCAGTCATAAACAAATCGAATGTTACATTAACCTAAGAGAGTGAATCATATATGTGATCTCTTCAGTATTATATTGTTTTCATTATGGTACTGCTATAAGTGTGCCACATTACACTGTAGGGAGTGATCACACAATGCTAATGTCCATGGTTCAGATTATTAGACATATGAGGAAAGAAGCTCTGGCAAAATGGCTGTACAGTAGAGTTGATGATGGTACAAATATAATCATGATTATGCATTGCATTGATTGATCTTGATATTTACTATGATATATAACCTGCAGTTTGGAGAGTATCCCGATAATAACTGAAGTTCGTAAAGAAAGTTACAGTGTGAGCCTGGCTTAAACAAAATAAGAATCACAATTTAAATGCAAAAAACATGTTTTATCTGCTCAACTAAACATTAGAACATTCAGTTGTCACTTATCAAAAAATGTAACAAAACACAAAACCGAGACTGCTATGATCACAAATTCTTCAGAGGCCTCTTTGTAAGCAGAAATAGTGGTAGGCAGTTTGTGAAAATATTTCTGCCTGTTCGTAAATTTGGCCAGTTCAGCACTCTATTTTCCATTGCTCAGAGGCATCATGTCTTAACCTCAACTCCTGATTTAGAATTGATGGATGGCTTCATTTTCCATGCGCCTCATTACTGAGTCTCTTTGAACTATATGTGCTATTGAAAAAAAAAATTAACAGTTCACTCTCTACTCTACTTAGTTCAAGAGACACGGTAATGACGCAGATGAAAATGAGCTGGCGCCCCGTCAGTTTAGGTGGAACTGCGCTTATTATATCCACGCTTTTACCATTACATGGAGCAATGGACGCAGAAGTTGACAAGATAGATTTTTGTTGTGGTTCAGCCTGCCAGTCCTTGTTAGAGCTTGTGTGATGATAAAACAGCCTGAATTTTCATATACCTGTGACATGTTTTGCAGGCCAACTTAATCTGACTTATCTCTTGTAATCAAGCAAAGGTGATTCTATTATGAACAATTTCGTTTGGACACTCTCACTTCGTGCCCCACCAACTTATGGTCTTAATCACCATAATATCCGAGGGTGCTTAACGCTATTTGAGATCGACCGGCGCAGTTTCCTGTCCCGACCGATCACTGAAGTGCTCAATGACGCAAAGTACACCCCCAGTACTTATACAACTATTACCAACAGTAAAATGTATACTCAAATCTGTCTGTTGAGGAAGAGCAATTTGCTCAAAACAAAAAGGTTTTAAGTAGTTTGTCCTGCCTCCATGGAAATAAGCATGGGTCCACTATTAACTGAACATTAACTAGTCACGCTAGGGACTCCTATGTGTAATGGAACCGAGTTTACCGCTACGTGCAAATAACGAGACCCTTAGTACCCACTTCCAGCAACAGAAATGATTTTCTAGTCCCATGAGCTAACTTGAGCTGAAGTTAATGCTTTATCGAGGTCTCGGACTTACCGAACTAAATCAACAGCCTATCACAAATGAATGCTTACGCGACAACCACGTTATGTAACAAAGACGCTAGCATTTGGTTTTACCACACAGATGTAGCTTTCTGCAATCAACGCTTACATGAATTTTAAGAGAAGGCCGTGTCACCAGCACAGCTGATGAGAGAAAGCTGAGGCGCTTGCTCAAATGACGTTAAGAAGACACCGAGGTAATTCCTACATTATACAACTATGACCAACAAAGCAAATGTATACATGGAGTAATATTTTTAGTGATGAGTAAGGTGTGCTGTCATGCTGATTTGTTAATATTCTAAATGCCTTGTGACCAACTGATTGCTCAGTCGCAGCACCACTTTGTTGTAAATCATATTCTTGAGACATTGTTTTATCACCAGCCCTAAAGTCACTGGGTTGCTGGCTCGAACAAAATTCTAAACATAATAAATACAGAGTAGCTACAAGGTTAACTTTAAAATTCATCTCTGCAGACAACATTTCCAATGCAGGAATAACTGAGGTGTTTAGTTTTTCATTCTTCTTCACCTGGTTCCTATTGTGTGAATGCAGCAGTGTGTTACTAATGTAAACTCATTATAAGTAACCAAAATAATTATTGATATATTCAGAGCCATAGTCAGGGACTCACTTAAGCACAGCTTTTTAAGGATCATTCAGAGATTACGTTATGAAACAACAAAGAAACAAGGAGCTGGTTGAGAAGCAGAGCCTACATTGAGACAGACCTCTAGATCTTTAGAATGTGTTAGCACAACAATGTCTTT
>BRZM01000026.1:2187484-2217983 GCA_033238685.1 Lates japonicus | reverse complement strand
CAATATGCATTGCTAGACTACGGTGTCCCTTTAGTCCAGTGTATCCACTAATACTGACACCACTAGCCAGACCCAACTAGTTGTGGTGAACAAAAAGGACAATAGAGGATGAGCTAGAGCGAAATAAATTTTCATTGTGTTGTTTGCAACAGCATTCATGGCTGCAGCCGGTACATTTGCTTATTAAAATCCTCATATTATAAAGTTTTGGAAGTACCCACTCATGTTTGTGCATGTAAATTTGAGCCTTATTCTGGTTTTAAAAATGTCAGGATATGTTGTCTGTTGGTGGACAGAGTCCAGATTCGATCACTGTTTCACCAGTTTACAATGGTCAGTAGATGTAAATATGCTGAATAGTCTGATGATCACATGCAATTAACGCCCGCCAACACCCGTAGTATTGTATGGGGATGTTTCACCCGCACTGTTTGTTGGTTTGTCGATTGACAGCAAGATTAGCACAAAAGTACTGAACTGATTTCACCCTTGGACTTGGTGGGGATGGAGCAATAGAAGAACCCATCAAATTTTGCGCGGATCCAGTCAAAGGGCAAATTTACCTTGGTGGTTATGCTGTACTGAGCTCTACTGTGGCGCACTGTCCTGGTGTACGCGCTCTTTCGCCCAATGTCAGCTGGGATTGGTTCCACCTCCATGACCCTCAAAGGACAAGGTATATATAATGGATGGATGATTTTCACTTGTCTTTCGTCATCAGATAAATTAGAGAAGTCAAATCCAAAAGACAAGTACACAGAACCAACAGAGCAGTTGAATGTTGTGAGTCAAACACTCACCTGTACTGTGCTATATCAGAAGCCTGGGTTTTATCAGAACTGGGAAATGAACAACCGTTACTTGTTGTGTAAACATCAAATGCCAAATATGATCAAACCAGGATAAGAGACTATAACTGAGATAACAGTGTGCATGTCTATATGCTCACCAAATTTAATAAAATGGGTACTAGCAGAAATAGATTTACAGACTTGAGAGCATGGAGAAAATCTAGCTTCATTAGTATTTTCTGTTCGTTTTGTCTTTGTGACTTTTTTTATTATCTCTCCTTTACTCCTGCATCCCATCAGCCCATACATCTGTTTAATTTCATCCCTGTTTTGTATCTCTGTCTTTTTCAGTGTTTCTCTTCATTGTCTGTCCCATCTCCTTCATTTCCTGTTTTCTTTCAGTCTTCTTTGGGTACCACGGTCTAATTCAGCCTCTGTCTTTGTCTTGTTTTCTCAATTCCTCTCACCCACAATCACAGCTTCATCCCCACTGACATGCTAACATCCAACTCATATGCAGATTAACTCTGAAAAAATCACCGACCTTCAGTTCACCCCCTGTTTTAATAATTTAACCTCCATCTTCCCAGGGAGTGAGCACTGCTTCATATTCACAGAGTTGCTATTACACCCCCCAGGGAACCAACAGAAACCATTTAGTCAGGCTGCTGTCATTGGAGCAGTTGAGGAGTTATGCTTTACCAAGGACACATCCAGAGAGAATGAAGAATGAGTATCACTCGCTTTCTCCGAACGTGCCATTCATCATCCATTTCCACTCCTATCTCTTTATCTGTAAATCATCACTTCCAAACACCCTCCGCCAGCCTCCCACTGTTTCATCAGACAGATTTCCACCCTCTCCTCCGCTTCCTCCATCACTGTCTCCTCTGATCGCCTCCTGAAACGATCTCTCCTCCTTCCCCAATTACTCGACTGCTTTTATCACCGAGTGGGCTCTGATGAATGACTGAGTCCCATTTGGGTGTGGAGGAGGTGGACTTGAACAAGGGAATGGACATTACGAGGATATTAAGTTTTGCTTGTACAGCACTTTAGCTTGTGTTATTATTTAGAGTATCAGCAAAATTCCTGCTCATCACTTAAAAAAGCCAGACCATTGCATCAGTCATCACGGGCGGGCAAAGTTTAATGTGGGCCAATGTTTTCAATGTAAAGGGCAATGCTAGTGGAGTAGCCCAACTTTTACTTGCAGATGGCTAAACTGCTTTTAACCAACTGCCAGATGACTAACAGGTTTTTCTTATTTTTTTTGCTCCTGATTAGATCAGAAAACACTGCAGTTATTCTGAAAACGGTTTCAATGTTGAATGTCAAAACTAAATCAAAGTGTGAGAAAATATTTTATTTGTTCATCTTCACTCAGAAAAACAAAGCTTCTTTGAACTTTGTGACAAGTTTATTATTATTATGATTATTTCATTATTTATACCTATTAATATGACAACTTGACTACTTTATGTGTTAGAATATTTTTGTTACCAGGGAACAGCTAAAATCTGCAATTTGCTTTTTATTGAATTTAACTGATAATATACACACTAATTCAACTATTAGGAACACCTGTACACAACCTTATTGGTAGTCATTGGTGATTAGATTATCATAGGTAATAGTGCAGTCCATAAAGTCATGCAGGCTACACAGGTCAGGGTTTCAGTTCATGTTCATACTAAACACGAATGTAGAATACGTGATCCAATGACTTTGACTGTGGTTTGTTTTCTGAAACTGCTGATCTCATGCAATTTTCACAGACAACAGTCTCTAGAGTTTTCAGAACTGCAGAAAACCAAACCTGTCTCATGTTCAGGTAGGTGGTGGTAAAGATGGTGGGAATGCTGCAAGTTCTAACATTGATACCAATCAATCATGGTTTGAATGCCAGCCTGCCTGAGTGTTGTTAAGCGACCATGTGCTTCCCTTTATGGCAATCTTCTAAATGGCAACTTCCAGCAGTGATGGTATCAACACATCACAAAGCAAAAAGTCAAATATGACAGTTGAAAAGGTTGTCACCCCTGAGTTCAGTGCACCTCAGAAATAATCTGATTCAATTATGTCAACGGACCAGAATCTCAAAAAGAATGTTTTTAACTTCTTTGTGGAATCCATGTCATGAAGAACTGAGGCTGTTTTGAAAGCAAGGAGCAGCTACGAACCATGACAGAAATCAAGACAATACTGAACGATGAAGCTCTTTTACATGCTGGAAATTTTTGGGGTGTTCTAATTAGTGTCGGTCTACCCTGATTAGATCCAAGACTTAAATCATATCTCATTTAATTCACAAGACATGGTTGCCGGCATACAGTACATATTCTATAGCTGACCTACACTGAAAATGATTCAATATTTTAAACATATGGTAATAGGGAAAAATACAGCATCCATGTTTCTTTTTAGTTTCATAACATTTGTGAGATGGATTGTTTTATGTAGGAGGAGAGAAGTTTGAGAGATGAATGGTTTGTTGTCATAAAGTCAATACTTTAACACTATATGTATTACAATATTTCAGCCCCAAGAAAACAAAATTCTCAACTTCATATAGTTTGAACCAATTTTAACAAATGATTAATTTACCTGGCAATAGCTCACTGATGCACACCATGTGGAATCATTAACTGATACTGCAGTTTTTCTGCTTTTCTGCATTCCACATTCACTAGCTGTTTACACACTCACAACACTGCACGGCTTCAGCATTTTAATACGGTGCACAATAGGCATTTTTGACAGCTGTGGTAAATAAACAACCAAACAAAGTATAGGAAACGATTAGGTAATACAGAGCAAATACTAAAATCAGTGTGAACGTGTCTCCAGGCAGTATTTAAGAAAATGTCTGACAACAAAGAACAGGTTTGCTCAGCAATCTGTTGGCCAGTACTTATGAAGACCACATAAAATTATGATAGAGAGCACAGAGGTTGTGGGCGCTAATTGAGCAACATATTTGATGTATTTGCTCCCATTACAGAAGGAGTAATTGGACAGAGAGAGGGAAGAGAAACAGAAAGAGGGAGAATGTTAGATACAACTTAACCTGCTACTTAAGCAAGAACCAAAATAATCTGTCTGCTGACCTAAGGAGCAGGGGAGAGGATGGATGCCATGGAGTAGAAAAAGAAAATTTCCAATTACAAAGACTTCTCACCACAATCATAAACACACACATATACACAGTAGGTGAGTACTTACTTCCTGTCCAGACAGGTAGTAGGCAGCTAGCAGTCCTCCTATGAAGGTATTGTTGACTCTAAAACACGGATACCTCAGCATCAACAAGAGAGTTACAGATAAAAGAAATGCTAGAAAGACAAGACAAACAATTTCAGTTCTTATGAACATTCGGATGGATTTGTACCCATTTTCTTCAAAGTAAGTTTTCTATTCAATTGCTAAAGTCAGCAATTTGAACTTTTTCTTTAACCTTCCTTCTTCTGAGCAGAAGGTTTTCTAATGAGCTCCTTTATTTTAATTCTCTCCTACAGAGTTTGTATCAAATGTTTGCAACCCTTCAAAAAATACATCTGAAATACACAGGAAGAGATCTGCAGTCTTCACAAACAAAGCCAGCCAAATCAAGGTAAAGCACACAGAGACTTTTTCATTTAATAACAACTCAGGCTCACACAGACTGTATCACCATTAAATCATTAAATCAAGAGGATTGCTTAAGAGGTATTACGAATCCATGACTTCCAGCAACATCTAAAGCAAAATACTGTCCCTCCTCACTTCCAAGTTCTTCTTCAATATAATATTCACATTAGGCAAATAATGTTTGTGTTTTATAGTGAGATGAGCAGCCTCACTAAAAGACCTCCTCCACAAACATAAAAATTAATGTCTAAAAATATAGAGAATTCATAAATATGTGTTCATATATGGCATCAAACAACACACTATGGCAGACCACTACACAAGTAAGCATGACTTTAATGCTGATACACATGCATGGTAGCGTGTCTCAACAGCTAATAAACTGAAAATACAGTAGGAGTGGAGATTGTTAATGTTCTGAACGTGCAACTGTGGGAGTGAGTTTGTGTCTTAAACAAATCCTGGATCAGACAGTAAAATCTGCAAGCACAACTCATCCTTGAGTCACCAGTGCTGATAAACAATTATGTAACCTGCCTACAGAAGTTGTGGATTGCACAAATGTATGGAGTAGCCATTGAGAGCCTTAAACTGCATTTATTCAAGAGTTGAAGAACTTTTAAACTGGAGCCAGATTTACTATTGAAGCCAACTAAGTGGATGAACACCAAAAGGTTTATGTATATTTCTTTCACGAACTAAGCCTGAAGGTTGTCACCCTCATACATATTTTGCAGCCTGGGGGTGCTAAGAGGAGGTGAGGTTGGCAGAATTCCCAATTTTGTTTGCAAAAGCACAGCTTAATTGAAGCTAACTGTTGAACAAAATCTCAAGTTTTCCTCTACTATACCACCCGAAAAGGATACCCACCCTACTGCTTGTCTTGCAGCTTTTTCTAGACACCACAGTGATCTCCCAGCTCAGATGAGCATGTGAACCATAAGCACCTTGGTACAAAACCCACCTGGTACAACATGCAGACTATCACAGTAAAGTAACTCATGTGAAATTAGGCATTTCTCTGTGACTGACAACCTCCTCAATCCCCACGAGCAACCTTATCAACTGGAACAACGCGGCAGCCTACATTCAAATGTTGCATTATCTGCAAACCACAATGTGACCTTGCCCTGGTATTTTCACAAGAAATGCACAAGAGATGAGGATTTACCTGCACATCTCTAAGGGAATACGCTGACGCTGATTACAGTAAATGCGCCAGATAGGTAGAGACATTTTGCCTGAACCTTAAAAATATGGTTTTAACTCAATTCACTAGGTAAAATGGTCATTATTGCATCTTATACCCTGATTAATTCCTCTGTCTTTTTTTTACCTCATGAGGTAATCAGAGTTTTAGTCAGGAGCAGGTGTCGGCTAGACTCAACCATGACACCCTCCTGTTTCGGTCACGGTGGTGGCCAAATCACTGGCTTTTTTGCTCCCGACTTCCAGCTACCTCCTCCACCTAACTACTTTCAATTCATCCTTGCTTCTTGCCTTTCTGTCATTGTCTAGAACTGTTACAATTGTCTTTTCTGCTGTTGCTGGGAAGCCTTTGCGTAGAATTATATGGGAATGGCCAGTCTTTCTCGGCATCATCACTCTCTTCCACAGACCTATAATTTTAACCATAATATTTTTCTTAGGTTTTCGGAGGACTACAGCATTACAGAGCAGAGCAGTGGAATATCCAAACCATTTGTGTAGATTGGATTTTGGGCCCTCAATAAACAGGTCTGACTCCTCTGAAACAAAGCAGACCGCCTACCTGCATCTTACAGACCAGTTTTATTTTCTGCTTTTACTCTAGTGTCAGCAAAAAATATCAAAAGATATTAGCGGCACCTACAATCGAATTTTATTACAATGGTGTTGCACACGACAGAATGTGATAACAAACAAAAGTCACTTGGCTGAGCCCTCCCATGTGTGCAGTTGTGCTGGCAAGGTCAGAGTCAAATACAGACTGTAAGGGGAATGAGGTGAATGGCTCATCTGCTAATTGCCCATCTATGTTATTTTGAATAGGTCCAATTGGCCTAAGAGTACATATTTCAAAACACTCTTTTTTTTCCTCCTCAAGGTTCCCCCCCTCTGGTTTTATCATCTGTTTTTTTGTTTTCATACCACACAGGAGCAGGCAAATAATCAATTTTAACAGCTACATTAAAGGATAACTCCAGGATTTTTAAATCTGGGCCATATTTTCTCATGTTTTTGGGTGTAAATGATTGATAGGGAAAAAAATTGTTGCAATCAGTCCACTACTGAGCAAGGACGGTATACTCTGAAGCACTAAACAGCGGCAGCAAGAGACAGAAAGATAGAGTAAGATACTGTTTGTTTACCCTAGTCCTTTCATTGCTACTGACAAAAACAGGAATTTTACCTCACAGACTACTTGACTTACTAGTCTACTGCTGCCTCAGTTGGTTACTATTAATCATTTGTGTTACTGTGTGACACTCAGTGGTGGAAGATGTTTTCAGATCCTTTACTTACGTAAAAGTACCATACAATAACACAAACAAACTAACTGATCAAAGTGGCGGTAAATGACCAATTCCCATGTTCTGTGAGGTAAAATTACTGTTTTTGTCAATGGAGTCTGGTGGCTTTGAAAAGAGCGATTACACGTCTGGTTAAACAAAAAGGATCTTAAACAAAAACATCTGTCACTGCAGGAATCATATCCAAAATGTTGTCACTCATACATAAGGCCCAGGTTCAAAGTCAGAGTTATCCTTTAAACTTTTAACAGTAATACATTAAGGTCCAGATTTTTCAGATGACGTAGGAGCAATAGACAATTTTCAGCCACTATTCATCATTTCAACATTGTCGTAAGGTGCCATATAAACCTTTATTCAGCTTACAAGTGCTACCTTATAATAACCAATGCTGTCAAAGCTTATTTCTAAAATTTTTTGAAGCGCACAATTAATCTGAAGAATTAAAGTGCAACAGCACATCAGGAGGCAAACACCGAAACAGCAGGAGCTGCTAGTCATGGACTGGGTGCAGCACTGAGTGGCTGTTGTGTTGAACCGAATGATGAAGGGATGGGAAGCTCTCGTAAAGCTGAAGGCCGGCTTTATTCTGTAGCATCCATCTATAACACCCTGTCCTGTCAGTCAGCCTCTCTTGTTAGCCATTTACAACTGTAGTTTAGGAGCACAAACCCCAATGAGGGGCAGAGCTATAAAACAGCCCTGATTTAAAAATACCTGCAGTGAACACAGATAGGACGGCAAGGAATCACATAGGTTGTGTGATGACGCATGAGAGCAGCACAAGAAAAGTTTGATTTTAATGAATTGGTTTGGTATAAAGCTACAAAATAGGACAGCAGAGTCACTTCATACTCTGATCTTCTATCATATGACAGCTCTTAAAGAAATACTGTACTTGCTCTCCCCTGTGAATTACACCCACTTTCCAACCTTCTCTTCTTTCTCTATTAATATCCACCCTGCCCCAGTATAAACAGAAATTTGTCAAGCCATCTCCTAAGACACCTCCTTCTGTGCAGTTTTCTGTCATGGATAATAACTGTTGTTTATTTTAATTATATCCTGTCACTACTGTAAAAGTGCCTCTTCCTGATGTCCATACTCACGGGGTCATGGGCATATTTTGACTGATGTATAGTCAGCTGTACCTCTGACTAGTGCTCTCCTTACACAACTTACTTTTTCTGATCTATCAATCTTTTACAATCAGTCAATCATTACAAATGTCATACGCAACAATTTTGATAAATCAATCAATTCATTTTGAGGGGTTTTCAAACTGAATTGATGCCCAAATTCTCTGGTTCTTGTCTCTCACATATATTTGGATATTTGTTGGTTTTTCTAGTCTAGTAACCCCAGACAGGTGATGAAAATTGAAGGCAGCACAATGCCGCTCCGATACTCTCAGCTCAAGTGTCCAGCTGACAGCACTGACAGATTTCATAACTGAGCCACAACTAAGACACAGCCAACTTTTACTCTCTCTGACTGTGAAGAAATCTGACGTTTTTACGTCGTAGATGATGAATGAAGACATTGAAATGTGTTTTTAGGTAAAACACGAGAGTCAGTGATAATGTAGATTGTTTACAAATACTAAAAGCCTTCCTATAACTAATAATATAGATAAAAAGAAGCATGAACCAACAAACCACAAGAACCTGATCAATTAATATATCAAAGATAACTTACTGATGCTTTGTTTAATTATTAAAACAGTCAATATCAGTAGCTGTAAGAGAAGTGAGTCGCTCTCAGCACAGTTATACCATTATCCATTATCGCTCAGTGAGTGCTGCATCTTTTCTGTGCTCTTTCAGGTGCTTGTATGCATTTCCATTGGCCTTCCTCACTTAAACACTGACTGTGTTTATAGAAGTGTCAGTCCCTTCATTTTCAGTGTCTGCTTCTGTGTCTGCCTTGTGTTTTCACAGCAGAAAGTTGAACTTCAACACAAAAGCCTACTGAATAAGTGAAAGATTCCAGATACATGTAGCGTGGTATCGTTCTTTTTTCATTCACAGCATGTGGGGTGTATCTGTGTCTGCGTACTTGTAGTCTAACACATGGTTTTTGCTCAAACCTTTCACTAGAGAATGAGAAAGAACGTCATGAACGTTCTACAAGTTTTGAGGGGAAACAGGTGAAAAAAAACATGTCATCCAGGTGACTCGGCTAAAATTAAAGTTACATTCTCCAACGACTTGTCATTGCAGGTGACAAGAGAGAGGAGCACACAAGGCTGGGGAAGTCACTGTCAAATGTCTTTCACCTTCAGCAAAACGCTACAGGGGAAGGGTAAAGGAGAGGGGAGGGAGCGTCTAAACATGACAAACATGACAGCTTTCATCGCCTAGGACCATGACAGCTCAGCAATGTCATGAAAATAAACAGCGGAAAATAACCTCTTCAAAAGACTGTGAAAGACAACTCTGCATTTCTTCATGTCTGAAAAAATTGCATAAAGAACCCTTACTCCTGTATAATTAAATCCAGTTAATCAAACTGGGTTGGGATGTAATCTTTGACAGCTAGCGTTAATTTATCTCTCCATCTCTGCCGCATCGTCTCTGATCAGATCCTCAATCTAACCAGGGTTATTAATGCATCAGTTAACAGAGTCCATTAATTTTGGTGGATCTTTGAGCCTGGCGATGGATGCAGACCTCATGCCGACACATTCATCATCTGAGGGCAAGCTGCAGTGCGGGGGCCCCTCCAGGACACTGGAGACTCAAACAATGACTCACTGCTTGGCTCAACCTGACATGGCAGCTATTTAATCATTCATTAGTGTTGGAGCTGGTGGACGTGCTGCTGGTGGCAGGTGGGTGGCTGAAGTGAGAGGTGGTAGAGTGAGAGTGTAACAAACACACAATAAATTTGCATACAGGTGTTAAAACCATATGAGAACCATAAAAATATGTTTTTAAGCGAGGAATGTTTGACATTAGAGAAGATGCACTTTGTTGTATTTATGCAAAAGTAAGCAAAGGGAAATAATGTCAAGACATCACAATACTGAACTGCTGACATTTATACTTTGCACACACACCATACACACATACTACAGTGACACAGTGCCATACACATACCACAATGCTTGGACCCTTAGGGAAAACTACTGTTCACATTGTTCACACTAGCAACTTCTTTTTTATTTTTTTTAATTGTTATTTTACTTCTCTTTAAGTAAGTACTTTTTAAATTATTTATACTACAGGGGTTCTTTGTACTTCAAAGTTTTAGAATTACAATTTAAATATTTCACTTGGAGTTGACTCCAAAATGGTTTAAAGCATAATTTCAATTTATTACAATCTTATTTGCTAATGTTCGGCTCTATTGGCTATGGTAATATCTGAGCTTCAGTAACGAGGCAACATCACTAAGAAGACGGCCGACTGGGTTGGAAGAGAAAACAGGAAGGACAAACATATTTGGAAGAGGAACTAAAGTGAAGAGTAAGATCATTACTCTTATGTTATTTATTATTAGACCTTGTTGGAGTAGTGTCCCCATGTTCCTAGATCTCAGAAATTATTCTGGTGAGTATAATGTTATCATAACAGATAGAAATGATACACGCAAACACCCAAATTGCAATAAATCATAATTTAATTATGCTGTATAAACACTACATGCAGTATTTCTACTTTAAATGTATACAGCTAAACTCATCTCAAACCCAAACCTAATCCAAAGTCAGTCGTCCTCTTAAACTATGATTTAATAAAGTGAAAAGGGGCAAAAGTGTCCTCCATATAAAGGTCAAACTGGCTCTAACAGTGATGGTGTGCACACACAGCGGCAGTTAAGCATCAATGTAATGTTGGGGAAATTGCGTGCATACACAGGAGCGTGATTAAAGTTGACTAAGAGTGATGTCTTTAATCTCCTAAATGGAAATCCAGACTATGCCTTTATTCCAGCCTCACAACTTAGACTAGAGAGGCTGGGTATGGCTGGGTTTAGCAAATCTTTGATTTTCATAAGGGCCAAGCTTAATAACACTTCTGCTGCCAATTACGCTGCCAGCCCTCTGTAGGCTTGAAATATATTGCTCCCTATGAGCCAGGGAATTACCTGTTTTGTAAAAGGCCTGAGCAAAAGCCAGAGTAATGCCATGGCCATATTGCCAAGATTGAGCCTAAGCTAGCTTAACCTTTCATGAATGTTACAGTAGCTGGAAGCTGATGCCTGAATCCTTTGCCTAATGCATTGCAGGTATAAGAGCATCAAACCCAGCCGTTAATGAAAACATAGCGACACACCCCCTCCTCCTCCTCCTCCCGCCATTAACAGGAGCCCCAAGTCTCAGTCTCTCTTCTCCTCCTCCTCCACCCTCTTATCTCCTCTCTCTGTTCCCCTCTTGTGTAACCAGAGGGCTTCTCCTCTTCTCTCCTGCCTCTGCTTCTTAATTCTCAACTCAAGCATTTCTTTTTTTCATTGTCTCATATTCCTGTCATTGTAATTGCATTTCTCATATATTTTATAGATCTCCACCTTTTTAATAAGGCACAAATCTCACACTGTTTGTAACCCGTGCAGGTTTTATTCCAGGTGTGTTTTCACTCTGTACCCACATTTTTTTGCTAAACTTTCACTTGAAAACTTCTTTGAAATAAGTCTAAATATTGCAATTGTGCATTGAATGTGTTTTCTGTCATTCCTGTTCCGTTATCTGTTACATTACTGTTTGTTGGGTCTCTTAACTAGAAAACTGCCCAACTTGCCATTACATATATACCTTTTTTTGCCCCTGTCCCTATCTAATCTTTGTCATCCTCAAATGTAAATATTCATCCTGTCCCTGTTTGTCTGCCTCATTCTATCAAGCCCTGATATACTGTCTCTTTTCACTGAGCTCAGAAGAACCATTTAGCAAATCCAAACTTATAATAGGGCCGGCTGTAGCCCAGGAAGTAGAGTGGGTCGTCCACTCATTGGAGCTTGCATGTAGATGTGCCCCTGGGTAAGATAATTAAGTCCGAATTGTTCCTGATGGTTTTTCCATCAGTCTATGAATGTGTGTGTGGTCAATAAGGACAGAAAAGCACTGTCTAAGTGCAGTCCATTTAATAAGAGCAGTAAGGCTGATAGTCTGTCTGTCTAGGCTGATGTTAAGGTTTTTAAACTTTGTAAAACTCTACAGAAAGCCTCTAACCTTCAGCACCTGATTGATACAATTTGTGTCGAGAATCACACTCCTTAATCCATATCTCAGTCGAATCTAAACATACAGACAAAATACACAAATTTTTAGATTCAACACAACTTACACTTTCAAGCATTCACAGATTTAAAGTCCATCATGATTAGATGTCCATAAATTGGCTCAGAAATCATACAAAAAAAGACGTGCCTTATACCTTTACTGAAGATTCTTGCCTGAAAAACATCAGCTTGGAAGTTTTCTTCAGCTTCACAATCAAAAGTAATTTAGTGGTTGTATGTGTGTATCCACGATTACAGTCCAAGTGGGAAGTGCCAATCGCTAATTGAGCATGACTTTTCATAGAGCAAATCTATTAAATATTAACAAGTGTAGGCTAAAAAAAAGGGCTCGACACTCCTCTCTGTCCATTCATATACAAACATTTGCCCTGTGGTAAAAACCTATGGATATATGGACAAAAAAGTCCAAATATAGAAAAAACAAATATAGGACATGTCATTTTTGAATGGTCCAAATAAATCTGAAAATAACAATAAATTGCCTGGTGAAGACATGTAGTGACTGCAGATAAAGGGAGTGAAAACAAAGACTAAGTTTTTCCTCTCTCATTTCTTTCCACCTTTGTATAGCCATCTCTGCTACCTATGTCCATGGTGCTCACTTTGTCTTTCTTCCTCCATCTTTTCACTGGTCTATCCATCCAAACTCCATCTCCTGACTCTGTGATTTATCACCATACATTTCTCTCTCTTTCTTTCTTCCTTCTCTTTCTAATACCCAGTGCCTCGTCCTCTACATTTCTCTTGCTGTCCTCTCTCCAGACCCAATTTCTCCCTCGTCCTCCGTTCAATCTAAGCCTTTCTCCACTTTCTCTCTTTCTCCGCTGTTCTCCAGCCCCAATTGCTCCCTCTGTCCCTCTTTCCAGTGCTCGGCCACAGTGATCCTGAGGTTAATTAGCCCTCCAAGTGTCAGACTGTTAGATCCCCTCTGCCTACCTGCTAGCTGCCCTGTGATTGCCTCAGTAGGGGGACTAACAAGCTTGAGCGTCATACACTGGTGAAGGCAGAAAGTAAGGAAAGAAAAAAAAGACAGGGGTAGAGCAAGGAGAAGCCATACATGGACAGAATAATGATTTCAAGGGAAATTTAAGGAGATACAGATCAGAACAAAGGGGAGGAACCAGAAGGATAACAGCTTGACTATACTGAGAGTGTAGGGAAAAAAGTGGAGAAAAGACGAGAGGTGAAGAAGAACAAAGAACAGAGGGATATATAAGGATACTGAAAGAACAGAAGCGAGAGAGAGAGAGAGAGAGAGAGCAAGCTATGAAAATGACAGTAAAGTAACTGACTGATAGAAAGAGAAAATAAATGACAGGCAGAGGTAGGGCTGGGCGATATGGGAAAAAATCATATCACAATACGATCTTTCATATCGGTCGATATCGATATATATCACAATATAAATCAAATCACTATTTCAGTCAAACTTGAAGGTTCCTTTTTACTCCCAAGTGAGATATGAAGGTACCATAAGGTAAATTTTAGGGCTGCCCCCTAAATGTCAGCTATTTGATGCATCAGTCAGAAGATCCTGAATCAACTCACAGAATGTCAGTGGACAAGTTGTTACACTTTTTTTTTTCTTAGCTGCCTCACAGGCTGTAAACTCTACAACCAGATCTTATCTTAAAATGACCAAACCGCAAAAGTAACTGTGGAGTTAGATACCTAATGAAAAGCAGTGTGAGTCGCTCTGATTCTCTGTGCTCTGGTGTCAGGTGAGAGCTGCATGCTAGTCGTGAGAATAGACACAAGCGGAAACTACTGGTGTTATGATGAGTTAAAAGCGGCAGAGATAAGACGCCAACTGCAGTGTCTCCGCTGTACATGTGTACACACAATGTACATTTTATAGTGGCAACCTGAATTATTACCACTGCTGCAATATTATACATTTGCAAAATAACCAGTTGAGCAATGACCTACAATGAACTAGCTAACATTAAGTTAGATTTGTTTTTGTACTTTCTACTGGGACAAATCCCACATTGTTTTTATCAGCTGTCTGTCTCTACCAGCTCTCTGTACCGGCGTCTTCTTCAGTAAAGCTGTTGCGTGACTTTTTGTTAACAGTTTCATTTTCTCCTTTATGTTGCTCCTACTCCTGACACACTGGTGTGTACCGCTGCAGTATCCAAAACATTAGCACGTGTTCTTTTACTGTGTTTACTCCTGCACTCTGTGCTGTGTGCGTCAACCTAACCTGACGTGACTCCAACTCTGTTCCACCCTCATGATTGCTATTCTCATTATTCATCATTGGCTTTTCGTACTGTCTGTCAAAGGTGGAATGAGTTCTATCGACGTTGTTTTTGACGATGTCTTAAGCCTTATTCGATATAAATCAGTATTGTTTTATCGTTCAGCCCTAGGCAGCGGTAAAAAAAAAAAGGCAAAAAAAAAGATATAATATGGTAACTAGTATTCAGAATACAAAAAACTGGTTGAAGAGAAAGATAAAGAGGGATAGTGAAGGTATAGAAGACAAAGGGAAGTGGATGAGATTTGTCGGAGGGAAAAAAAGGACTAGGAGGATGGATAGCGCATGAGCAGGATAAAAAGAAGTGATAGACACGGGCAGATGATGAATAGACAGACAGATAAAAATTGTGATTGTTAAATATAGTGAAACAGGGGAGATTGAGGACAATAAACTGGTCAAGTCCAGAGAATATGAAAGCAGTTATGAAAGAAAACAGAGGAAAAGAGCCACAATAAAGACAGATATAGATAATAAAAAAGTAAGGCAGGATGAAGACAGGGGTTGTGAGTGTATGAGAGCACAGTAAAAAAAAATTGATGAGAAAAGGGGGTAGATGGAGATGAGTGACGGGTGAAAAAGAGGAGAAGGAAGCTGGTAATGGGAGAGGAGAATGGAAACAAGAGAAATAAATGAGCAGAGCTGCAGATGTGATGGACAAGAGAGACAGAAAAGAGAGGAGGCTGTTAATGGCAGAGGGTGAGACAGGAGAGTGAGGGGAATGAAAATAGAAATGGACAGAGAAAAATTAGTTATGAATGTAAACTCACCAGGGAATTGAGCGTTATTATTGTAATGTTATTAGCGTAACTACAAAATTACAACTCTTACTCCATTACACACAACCTTCTTGAACATTATTAAACATGGGCAGGTATTCTAAATGTGAGAAAAAATGGCAATACTGAAAATATGGATATATTCCCTGATGCTTAGTTGTAGAAACACCACACAAACACAAATACAAGTGCAGCACATTGGTGACGGTGCGGTGCTAATGCTGTCAAGGTCAGAGGTTTGAATCCTACCTAAGCAACACCTGCATATTATCTATGGTCTAATGGTGCTGGGTGGCGTGTTGGAAGCCATGTCAGCTGAATTTAAATAGCATTAACTCCTGGTTTCTGTTACATCACTGTTGTTCTCAGAGCTCATTAATCAGCCAGGGCCCCATCAGAGAGAGCAGACTGTCAAAGCGACTGGCCAAATCAAGCATTTGGTAAATTAGTTAAAAAATAAAGATTTTTTTGATTTTTAAGGTCTTTCCTCTACAAGCCTCTGGACGTCTCACCGCCCCATGCTCAGTGGACCCTGTGGTCGCTCATCTCAGTCAAGGCTCCTCTCTGTTCTGGCTCCACAGTGGTGGAATGAGCTCTCAGCTAAAGTCAGGACAGCAGAGTCACTGCCAATCTTGCTTTTCATTCATCTGTTTACAAGGGTTACACTCCCAATGTTGGATGATATCTAACTCTTACTGATTCATTCTGTTTTTACCTGTATAAAAGCAAGGTATGTACTCACCACACTGAAGTCCAGATTCTGTTCGATCCACTCCTGGCCATCCTTGAACTCCTCATGCAGACCCATGATGTAAAGAGTGTCTAAGGCATCCACAATGGTTGCCCCTAGTTGGGAATTACCTGCACAAGACACATGGTAAAACAAATGGGAAAATTAGATTAATTTGTCCTGTCACACTCCAGCCAATTTGCTATACAAGAAAAGCCTCCACCTCTGGGAATTATGAGTGGAAAACTAATCACAAAACACAATGAGCCTAATTTGTGAAGGAGAAACTGACACATTTGTTGCGCTGAAAATCAAGAAATTACTGAGACAAATTTTAATGTATACGAATAAAACTTTGGCTGCCCATCCATCAGAGACAAAGCAATGGGAACAGGGAGAAACTGGAAATCCACACAGAAAGAGCTGTAAATTGTACAGTGCATTGTCGTTGTGAGGAAACATTCACTGACTGACAGGTTCAACTGAGAGTATGCCAAACCAATGCTAAGGTGAGTTAGATGAGTTCATCTCGCGCAGCAACATGATAAACACTGGGTACACACTATGAATGATCTGTTCTAACATCCATATCATTTTTCCATCTTAGAAACTCATTCTCCTTTTTCTGATTCTTCCACTATTTCATGCACAATATTTGTATTTTCTCCTTGGTGTGTTAGGATGATTCAGTAAGTTACAGCCGACTCTCCTCCTCTCTTCAATCCCAAATCCACTGCTCTCAGCATCACTAGAGAGCTGGCAAATGGAGAGTTAAGTGTGAGTTTGTGGTGACACCCAGAGAAAAGTACTCAGAGAGGTGGAAGTAAAGATAAGAAAAAGGGAAAGATGGTAACAACAGGTTGTAGACAGAAAGTGAGTGAACAAGAAAGAGAACAAAAAGAAACACAAATAAAGAAAAGAGAAGAGAAATATAAGGTAGTGTCCCAACAATTATGCTGCTAACTATAATTTTACTACTTGATGGGCAATATTGAAACATCTCTTATCTAATTTTTTCCTCAAATTAGTCTAGTTTAGTCTAGATTTCCATCCTCTAAAACACCTCTAAGGAGCAAATATACTACTGCCTTTTTCAATTATATAATTAATATGCAACATCTCTACTGATGTGCACAGCAAGCCAATACTTCTTAGTGTGCCCTTAACCTGGAGGTTCAAGAGACAGCCTTATGACTTCAAAGTACAGTAAAAATGGCCATGCTCAGTCATCTCTTGTGGTTCAAGTTTAAAATTAATATTTGGACAGCCGTAATATAATATATGACCTCTATCAACCTGCTTCTGTGACAAGGAGGACTTCCAACATCGTTGTGCTTCAATAGATAGATTCCCTTAATTAAAATAGTCCGCTACTGACTCCGCTCATCTGGAGTCGGGTCGCGGTAGCAGCAAGTTAAATAAGGTATTCCAGATGTCCCACTCCCTAGCAACTTTTTCCAGCTCCTCCTGGGGACCCTGAGGCGTCCAGATGAGATATACAGTCTCTCCAGTGAGTTCTGAGTCTGCCCCAGGGCCTCCTACCAGTTGGACGTGCCTGGAAGACCTCCAAAGGAAGGCACCCAGGAAGCATCCTGATCAGATGCCCGAACCTGAACTACCTCAACTGGCTCCTTTGAACATGAAGGAGCAGCAACTCTACTCCAAGCTCAGATGTCTTAGCTCCTGAACTCAGACACCTTACGAAGGAGACCCATTGTGGGATCTCATTCTTTCAGTCACTATCCGAAGCTCATGATCATAGGTGAGGGTTGGGACAACTGGTAAATTGTGCACTTTATCTTGCAACTCAGCTCCCACTTCACCACAACCATCCGGTACAATAACCGCATTACTGCTCATGCTGCACCAATCCACCTGTCTATCTCATGCTTCATTTCACTGTCACCTCAAGATACTAAAACCTAAAACTCCCTCTCTTGTGGCTGCAATACACCATTTTCCAACAGAGAACCATGGCCTCAGACTTGAGAGGCGCTGACTCTGCAACTGATGCAACGCAATTAGATTAATATCTCACAACAGAGATGGGACATTCAGCTAATTAGTGCAGAGTATATAGAAAAGGTGTCATATCATCATAAAATGATTAGTTGCCTCATTCACCTGAGAGCCATGGTTTGAAGATCAGGAAACTACGGCTAAAATGTGTTGTGATTCTGGTCACATATGTACAGCACAGGTCTCTGACAACAGGAAAGACTCCACAAGCCACTATCACTGATCAACCATCCCATATACCCCTGTAAATATATTATGGCTACTTTGTACATCACAGAAATAAAATGTTACTTATTGCCCCTTTTAAGTAAGTTGCATCTCATCAAGCACTGTTTGTTCCACTCACTGTTGTATTTTCACTGTTGATGCTGTTCATTATTGTAATACTACTAAAGCTGAGGTCAGCAACTCTCCAACTCTAGCTTTGGGGCTGCTATCTCCCAATAACGCACAGCCATTAGTGTTGTGCTAATTTAAATACCACAGGCTTTGCAGGTATCGTCACAATCATGTCCTCCTGGGTTAGGGGATTTGACTGTAATTTACAAAAGTAATTAACCGGTCAGTCAGTCCTCGTCCTTTAGCCTGGGTGGTTTTTTAAATCCATATTGTTTTGTACTTTTTTTTAGTTGTGGTGATGCCCATACAGTGAATATGAATCATTTCACCTTTTAGATTTGAGAGTTTCATTTTATCCATCGTTCTTTCTCTCCCAAGTGATGGATATCTACGTGTTTTTTTAGAGTTGAGTTCTGCTACATTAGATGTCATCATTTAGTTTTTATAGAGTTATGCTAATGAGATACTATCTCAGTACAGCAGATGTTCTGACAGATGTTACCTGTACAGTTATTTAAATAAGTGAACTATTTTTCAGATCAGCTCTGGTCAGTTTCTAAAAGCAGTCAGTGTGAATATTGCATTGTACTACACCACTACAGTCTACCACTTTTTAGCATGTTAATATTCATGGTGGAGCAATCACTTTTTCTCACAAATGTACAAAGCTGGTTGTACATTTTGTACTTTTGCAGTTAGCGTTGTATGTTTAAGGCATATCTTGGACATCTGTTCATACAACAGCATACAACAGCATTATCATTGCATAGTTACAATGTTGCTGGATTGATATTTCCCTTTTTATTAAAATAATCATTTTATGTCAACGTACTGGCACATTTGTAAAATAAACCAACTATATCTCCTCATTAATATGTAAAACAATGCAGTAAGGTGTTCCAAGATCTCATCAGATCATCTTGATCCTCTCCTCTATTACTGCTCGCTGTGTTTGTTTCAGTTTATATTAACAACATACATATATTTCAATGGTAAAAGTCAGTGTCACTGCCCTTTAAATCCCTCCTCATTTCATATCAGCTACAGCGTGTGTTGCTGGAATTCCTGAGCCTCCCCGCCATCCCCTCTTATCTATGACTCTTTTCAAAGGGAGAGCGTCTGGCTTCATGCAGGAGCTGCAGCGTTATTATCATTATAGACAGGAACCGCTAAATCACTCTAAAAATACACTGCAGTCAGGCGGGCACGGCTGATAGCAAGATGCCCTGGCCGCCTGCCGGATCTTGACAGATTGGCCCGACTGTTGGTGGAGCAGAGCCCCTCTGCCTCACCACACAACCCCTATCTCTCTCCCTTCTGTCAATTTCATCACCCACAGGTACGCTTTAGGGCAGTCATAGCAATGTGAGGCAGAGACAGAGGCCTGTCAGGGTTCTCGAGTCAGAGAATATTCCTTTGATGTCAAGGTTTTCTCTATCTGTTCCTGAATGCAACGCTTCCTCTATGTTAACAACAATGAGTGAGCAATTGCCATCACTGCTATGAATAAAATGAAAATGTGATATTACTATTGTGTAATCTAGCTATGTTTTTCCTTCTAAAATACTGAGAGGTGCACTCCTAATTGTTTTAGAAATTCTTGTCATCATTTCTCCTAACTCTGTTAGTGTGTTCTTGCCAGCAGGCAGCTTCAGTGTAAAACTGGCACTATAAGCAACTTAAAGTGACACAGTGTTGGTAGATAATACATCCTTTTATTTTAACGTCTTACAACGCAAATTTAACAATCCTACATAAAGTGTAATGGACTAATGTTCATCAAAGACACAGTCAGAGCAGAGAGATGTTAAAACTTAGAACAAATCTGATTAAACAGTCTTTATGTTCAAGATTATGTCTCACAGCCATCTCAGAGATAACTTCAATTTGTATTACTTTTATTGGTGTGCTATGGTGGAATTTAATACAACAATTTGTGTGTTATTAGTTCAAATAAATTGTATTTGTTCAGAACTGTAACACAGATGAAGATCTGACCATATTCTTAGACAAATTTAAACATAAATGCAGGTAATTCTTAAGGCTTTGCTTATTTTTACTTGTCACTGTATTGCTAACCACTTAAATACTGACTCCTGGTTGTCATTTATTAAATTTATCACCCTCTCCAATTTATTATTTCAGATGAGATTTCAAAACAAGAGAATTGAAATTTTCAGTTTACTTATGTTTCTCTTACTCCTATGTGGGCTACGTAACCTTGAGACATTCAGCTCACTCTGATGTTTGGCTACAACCTTGTGATCAGACCTAAAACAGTCTCCCCTGTCCATCTCCTCTCTGCTCCATCACACCCTCCGTCTTTTCATCTGCCCCTCCTTCTTCTTACTAACCATCTGTTTGTTTTCATTCATCACTGTCTCACTGTGTTCTTCCTAATCTTTCCTTGATCGCTCCATTCAAACCGTGGTGCAGGAATACGCCTTTAACCTTCTGCAGCCGATTCATTTTAGTTGAGCGTTCTACCCTTTCTAAATCTCCTTTTTTCCCTGTTCATCTGGCTCGACCCTGCCTTTACCTGCAGTCTGTCTTCATATCTCAGCTTGTATTGTTTCACCGTCATTCTTGTCAACACGCACTGCCTGCTGCTGTCGGTTTCCACCATTCTCCCTACATCTGAGTGCTGTACAGCCTTTCATACAACGCCAACTGCAAGCTGAATTGGCACTTCCAAGAGGTGGGTTTAGGGTTGCCAGGCACTGCTTATCTGAGACAAATTGGCCAGGATGAGGTTTATTTATTTGGGGAATTATCACCACAGCCTCATGCACACACACAGACACCCTCAGCTGAAAATTCTGTCACACTCTCCCAATCCAACTCTCTTCCTCTCCTTACATGTACAACCCTTTTCCTTTGATTGAATTCACACCACACACCTTCCTCTCTACCTCAACTGAACTTGCTCAAACTCTTCAACTTCCTCTCTCCATCTGTCACAATCTCACACACCTCTCTCTCTCTCTCCTCTCTTCCATTATTTCTCTCTCTCTCCCTGAAACACTCACGCTCCCTCTCTCTGTCCCCGTGTGCCAGTTTCATTAGACGACAGGTTTCGGAGCTCTCCGGTATGAATTCACACGAGGCAGGAAAACGTGATGACATTATTCAGTCTCCATTCTCTCTGTCTTGTAAACTGTCGTAATGTTGCATGGATTCATTTGGTTTTGTGTTTGTACAAAATGAGAATGGAAAGAAGCGTAGGGATGGTATGGGGCGTGCTTGTAGTTTATGCATATGTGTGCGCTTCTCCTTGCCTTTGTTTCAGTGCGTGAGGCAAGCATTTTGTGTCTATGCGTGTGTGTGAGTGTGTGTTTCTCTGTAGGATCAGATTCAGAAGCCTGACTGGAAGTGTACTTTTTACACCGATTTAGACTGAGCTCTTGAGCTGTAGCATTTCCAGGACTCTCTCTCTTGTATTTGCTCTCTAGCAGCTTCTCTGATTTTGCTTTCACCCTCTTCCTCTATCCCGTTCAGTCTCTTGCTCTGTGCTCCCTCTGATGCCATTTACACAACCATCTGCACTGGCCTCAGTCTGCATTCTCACATACAACAGACAACAAAATTGGAACTGTACAGATGAGCAGCTCAAAGAAGCAATACTATCTTTAGAAATTCTGGTCTAGTTGAGAATACTGCATCTGTGCATTAAGCACAATATCCAGGACAATGGGTCTGGGAAATTATGCTGCTGTTTATTTTTTAAATGTAGTTTTCAATGCTGTGACCAACAGAAATGAAATTCTATTCACCTCCATTGTGCTGGGCAAATATCTCAGGGATGGAGGTCACATTAACTGAGGAAATTAAAGCCTACACAACTAGAGGTAAGTGAGAAAAACTTTTTTTTTTTTTTTTTTTTAGCACTCTGAGTACAATGGCGTTTTAAGTTGATACATGATATACCATGGTTTAGCAGGGAATCCTAAAATTTGGCTATAAAGAGAAGTACAATGGATGGGACTGACAACATTACCAGTCATTTGATATATCAGTTAGGCTCTTATGCTTTGCTCTAAAAATCAGAACAGTTAATTATCACTGTTAATATTCAGAGAAACAACTTTTATCTAAAAGTGAGGATTACCATGTTGTTTGTTTGTATTCAGCCCCAGACTTTTAGCCTTTGTTCCACCATGTTAGCTCTTGTCAGATTGGAGATTACTTACACTCTCACTCTTACACAAAAAAAACTGTATTGCAGACATCAACCCCATCTCCTCCTCCTCTCTTGCTCCAGGTCCACCATGGCATTTCATCCTGTTTTGTAATGAGCCCAGCAGCGAGAAACAAAGCCAATCCAACTCCCTGGGCCAACTCAGACCAGTCTAGCTGGTAGTAGACAAGTGGGTACCAACTTATTTGGCACCAAAGTAAAACATCTGTTGTGTTTTGCGCAGCTCAGAGGGCTACTGGTCAGACTGGCCCTTCAGCTCAGTGTGAGCTCCCTGACTAAACCCCAGCCTGACTGCCTGTCTCCAGGCCTGGTGCCAAAGGGTCTCAGTCTGCAGTGGTTTTACTGTAGAGCCATTTGATAGTATTCCCTTGTCTGTATGCAGAAAAAGGAGTAAACAACTTTGAAGCAGACAGACACATGGAGCTATTGTCTGTAGAATATACACTATGTATGTGTAAAATGGAAAGTGGAAGAATTATAGGATCGCCTCCACTGAGTTCTGAATTTCAGTGCCACATTTGGTCAGTTTCTACAGTATGTCCAACTAAATGCCAATGCCAGGCTGGGAGTAGACTGAATCATACAGCACAAAATCCACAGCTGAATACAGTGTGGGTAAATCTGTATAATTTTCACAAAGTATTTCTACAGATGCTCACAGTACCCACAGTTTAGTTACTCACTGTTAAGGTACTTTGAACTACTTCCTTGTAGTTGTAACAAACATTGTACAGGACAGCTGCTCAGACAGACAGTTCTTAACACAGGGAGAGTCAAATATTTCATGTGTTACACAATCTTCTTGGTGAGAATAATAGTACTCTCAGCTGGTACTGACACTGATTTTTTTAACTTTGATTCCTGGCACCCATTTATCACTTACTCTGATGGCAGATTTGGAGCTGAGACAAACAGATCAGCCAAACAAAGATCAGAAAGTCAAGTATATTTCTCTTCAGAGTTAAATAACTCCTACACAGAGCGCCTCATCTCTTTACCTCTCTCTGCGAAAAGAAACCAAAAGCCATCTGGAATTATCCAGCTGTTAAGCAGAGAATATATGTCCTTGAGTTGGTAACTAGGGAGAATAACTGCCTTCTAGTTTCCTTTTCACGCTATGTTTCGGCAAATTTGTGTTTCCACACGCATTTGAGGGCCCGCTTAGATTAAATATCGAGTTGATGTTGAAAGTAGGTCTATTGAGTTGACAGATTAATAGAAAGAGTAGCTGAGTAAAGTCATTTTGGGGAGAATAGCAGTTGCTCAAGATGAAGTGGAGGGGTTGAGTACACCTACTATCTTTAGCCAGAGAAAGGTCAGCAAATCCTCAAAATCCAACAGTATATACACAGCACCCTCTAACTGGGATATTCAGAAGCCTAATTACATCAATTACGAGGCAACACATAAATAAACAACAACCAAAAACCAAGCTGCAGGAATGGATCACTGCTGTAGTCAACCAGTGGTGTGATTGACTGGTGTTCGCTGCATTCACCTCATTGTATGAGTAAATCACCCGAATGTACTGGCCATAATATTCTAATGTACCTGGACTCGCTCTTGAATTTCCACAGAGGGAATACAAACATGAGGCAGGTAGGAGGGCCATCCCAGATGAACAGGGGAACTCCCTTTCTACTGCCACCCAAAGCTCCCCAAACCTCTGTGCTGAGGCAGCTCCCGAGTCTGGCTAGTGATATCAATATTAATAAAAACCCCAACACCTTTAGCGCTATGTATTACTGTGGGTGGTAATGGTTCCAAAACCACTTGTCCAATTATTATTCAGCGGAACTAAATTGTAGACTCTAGCCTTATCATCATTTGTCAGTTACTGATAGTAGACAATTAAAAAAAAAAAGAAAAACTGGAAGCCTGTAGGTACAACCACAAGGTAATGTTTTTTTGAGAGTCCCCCACCCTCCCCTTTTTTTTTCAACTCTGTTTGAAGGGCTTATGCGTGATTCCTGCTGGACTCAGCAGCAGGCAAATCTCCTGTTTCCTGCTGTCCAATTTGGCACCCCAGCCCTGCTGTTTAATCTGAAAGTGCAAGTGGGAGGCAAGTGAGGCCAAGTGGAAGAGTTCTGATGAAATTTAAGTATTGTCAGGAGATCTACCCTCTCTTCTCAGTCTCATTTTTGCACTACAAAGGGCAAACCAAAGTCTGCAAAGAAATAATTTAGTAGGCCCTCATCTGAATGGAGATATACCAGTTAATGCTGCTAACATGTACAGATAAGGCCTGGAACTAGACCCAAGAGGCCCTCATATAAAACATAGCATAGAAATTAGCCATGTAAGACATATACAGTGGGTTGACATGCCATTTAAAAAATTCTATGCTTTTAAACTTGTACTTGTATACCCATGAATTGGCTAGCTAGCTACTATTATTTACTATGGACTAATCCAGCTACAGTAGTTCACTATACTGTATTCCAAAGCCAACTAACTGTGCAATATAATAAAGGACGGTAAGGTTCCTTTACTTCCATGTCTGAGTTATTGCACACATGTATGTAACCATAAATGCTGCCTTAAGACCCTTTTGCAGCGGTCTCTGTCTCAAACAAGTTACCCAGATGTTAAAATGGCAGCTGGAGCTGGGATTTCCCGGACCTACTCAAAGAGTTAAAGCAGCTGATGCTTCGTGCCAATAAAACCTACCACATCAAGTAATCTAAATCTGTATCCTTACATCCAATTTGAATAAAGAAAAACAAAACCAAATCAGGAATAAAGGAATTCCAACTAAGGAGAGATCACAAATTTCAACAAGCAAATCTTCTCGTTGCCAGAAAGTGCAGCTTTAGGCCCTTAGGGCAATCATTATAAAGTGATCAGTGTGAACACCCCACCCACCCCCCACAGTCATTAAGACATCTTGACTCTACACGCTGGGCAAAAAGCACAAGGGCAGAGCTCAATGTGTGGTTTTTTCCAAGCACATCATTTTCAGTTCAGCAGCATGCATGTCGCTTTGTCTCTTTATCCAACAAGGACATCGCCGTATCTATTAAGTAGATATTAACCAGCGGAACACCATCTTGCCATTAGTTGTGAAAAACGCGGCATTTGCATAATGGGAGATTTTAACTGAGGGCTGACAGAGAAAACTGTGGCTGTGAGCTTATGAATATGAAAAGATGAGGAAATGTTCTTGGGGTGAGTTACGCTTCATCAAACAAACATCCCTGGAGGCCAGAGTAGGAAAGGAATCTTTTTTCACCTAGATAGATGGTAGATTTGGTAGATATAAGACTAAAACCTACTGATTCCTTTTGTAGAAATTAAAGAAGATAAATTGCTAGTAAAACACAAAAACTACTACAGACACAAATACATTACTTTTTATATTCAGTTTTTCTCAATTCCTCCTTATAAAAACATTAGGAGCCTTGAGTCCTTACTGGAATCAATCTGTGATAAAAAAATATATATATATATATTAATGGACGGTAAGTGTTGGACAAAGTTTCCACCTGACAGCATGCTGCATTCATAAAGTTTAAGATAATCACAGAGGAAATACTTGCAGATTACCGTCTGTAGGTTGTCTAACATCTTGCCTTGCAATCAATCTGTCCTGACACTGTGTACAAAGTGAGCACTTTTTAGTTCAATTATGGCTAATATATACGGACAAGACAATAGCTACACCTTAGATTTTTTAAGGAATTTCACTGCACTGATGATTTTGTAAATAAGCAGCTCAACACCTCAGTGTCTCTTGCACTCCATATTTCCCTCTCACTTTTTTCTGACTTATTTTCTCACTCTCTCCTTTCTCAAACATAATAACTCGCATGCAAGTGAGAGAAATTTACTTTTCCAATCCACTCCATCTCCTTACTCAGCTTTAAGTGTCTTGTTTATTCACTGTCCTTCAGAACAATAACTGAATGTTTGGCATCTGATTCATAGTTTAACAGCTACTTTTGCAATACTTGTAAGGAGTTTCAAACAGACCATCCACACAAAGAAAAAAGCCTCTGACCGAGGGTCCACAGAAATCATGGTGACATGACTGAAGAGGACAAATGTGGATTTCACGCTTTACATCTTGTTGGGATGCTATCAAGGTAAGTTATGTAGAGATGCTTAACACATACAGTTATCCAGCACCACTGAGGTTTAGGCAAAGTGTACATGACTAATGTATCATGCATTATTTGTACCATCATGTTAAAGGTCTTAGTTCATGGCTCAAATGCAACTCCTAAACTATGGATTGCCTGACTTATAGCTACAAATATGCCATTTCTGTTGTTTTCCTCTGCTGTTTTGTCATTGGCTCTTCACCCATAAGTGCATTGCTATGGTGCCAGTGTAACCCTTTTCCAGGATGCAATGCACTGTTTTGGTTTCGGGAGCCAACTATGTGAAGACATGACCTAGATGCTGGGGGGGCCATGGCTGTGAGCAAGATAGCCTTCTGACTTCATGGTTATCACAGAATCCACACGAACCCTTGCAGAGATATTGTGAGAGGGAACAGAAGAACCCAGTAGCTCTACAGAAGATTACACCTCAGTGTCTATTGATTAGAAAAAGTTGGAAATCAAAAGGTATTTGATCTGGGTATTGTGGGTTTACAGGATTTTGGATGAGTATTATCTCAAACAGAATCTATACTGAGTGGACTTCTTTTTGGTCGCCACAACAGCAAGTTTTGATCAGATCAGCCACAGTAATGCTCTTGCCCAACAAAGACTGACTCATGGGTAAAAACAAACTGGCAAACAAAGTATGTCTGCTCTGGTCCAACTTAGTGACTCCCTGATATTTATGTGATTTTAAGATAAGTTTTAAAAAACATTCAAAAAGAAAAATGACCTCCCAGTGTTTTCGGGCAAAGAACAAAAAGGTGTTCACCCTCTATGTTATTTTGAAACTATACTTAAGGATAAGTCATGTCAATCATCTCATCGCAACATGATGCAACACAAGTAATCCTTAGAATACAAGGAGTGCTATGAATAATGAGTAAGCTCTTCCAGTGTTGACTGACAGAAGGCCAGGTGTCCAAACTTCACTTCAGTTTTGCATCATCTCCATTGCCTCCTACTCACAGGCCTCACACAGCTACATGCCTGAGGTGTGGGGGATACTTTCATTTACTGTGAGCACAAACTGCTCAGGAGAAAGCTATGTGCCTGAGAGGTGAGATTCTCCACTTGCAAGCGAAGATTAAAATTGGTTGATGAAGAGCTTTAGGGGAAACACAGCACAATTACTAGGGGTGGAGTATGGACAAGGCCTCAGACTCACCCAGTGGGTTCCCTTGTGTGCCGGGCAGACAAGATTAAATCCCAGGAAGGAATTGGTGAGGTCACAAAGTCACAATGAAACTAGCGACAGAAGCAAACTAACTATACTCCTGATAATCTTTGTAGGCTGAAAAATATTTAAGAAAAGGCAAACTCACATTTGAGACGCCCACAGAATGAGTTAGGTTGGGTGATTAGATTTAGCATATTGGCTGTCCCAAGAATGATGATTCTATTATGGTGATTTTTGGGCCATTTATTCTTTAGTTAATTCAATGATCTGCTCCTTAAAATTCAACTCAGTAAGTAAACAAATCTAAAGCACAATTCAAAGCATGCATTAAAACTGCAGTTGGACAGGGTAGTAGCTTTAGTGGTTGCTATTCGATTGATTGGGGCTGAAAAGGTCAACAACTCCTAAATTAAGTATTTGTGTCCTAGATCAAAAACTGTACGCTTAATAATAGTATATGTTAACCTCACTGTTGAAAGTAGAGGCGCCCTTCACCTGAAGCCAGCTGACTCTTTTAAAATAGTGTTGGGACAGCTGTTTAGTTTGTCTTTACCGCTTGTTCATCAAACATCTCTCTAGGTGATTTATTTATTTATTTTATTTATTTATATATTCCTGTAGGCTGGAATGATTCCTGACCAGTCCAACTGAGAAACTGGAGGGACCTACCTCACCCTGAGGACAGAAAAGACAGGTGGACTTACACACACACTGAAGTCCTTGATCAATGTAAAGTGACCTGCATCCCCTGAGAGCATTTTCCGCAACACTGAGGAGGTGGGTTTAAAGACGAGCCTGTGTCCATCTAAAGCAAACTTCTGCTGCCGGGTGAAACCCAGCTCGGCTTTACCTTGACCCACAACCCTAACAAGGGTCAAACGCCAGCTCGAGAATCAAATGGTGGCTGACGCCTCAACAATTACCCATGGGTATCACTACCTCAGTGTGAGGGGGCAGAAAGAGTAACGACACAGAGATGAACAGAGATGTCTATCATCTGACTGGAACAGACTCACCATCATTAGAGCTTACTATGATCAAAGCCACAAGACACAAACAGGAGACATGCAACTGGGCAGGCTGTGTGGTATAGTCTGTAGTTTATTATAACACTTACTTTCATTATCACCTCAACTTGCTCTTAATCAACGTATTTAGTCTATTAAGTGTATATGGTGAAAACAAAGCAGCATCCTCCAATTGCAGGATTTGGTCCAACCAACAGTCCAAATATAAAGATATGATATGTGATTTACTATGTGCTAAATTATATATAAAATAGCTTTTGCAGTTTTCTTTTTGATCAACTTACTGTCATTGCCATTTAGGGCTTTCTATTGTATTGTCTTTTCAATATTAATCATCAATATTAAAATATTATTATAAATCATCAATATTAATAATTATAATGTGTTAGGAAATGAATGCAGTAGGGATGGTGCCTTATTCTGGGAACCGACAAGAAGAGAACAATGCAAGAACTATTTTTGGTTTTGATTAACTGACATTTTGTTCCTTCCTGTCATCCTTAGAACATTTTGTAAATGAGCCTCAATCTTTGTTGGATCTTTGTCAGCATGGAGTCTTTGCTGTTTGTGTCTGTGTGTGTGTTTAAGGTGAGTTTCAGGTTGTATGCTGGCTGTGTCTGACATTGCTTGAACTGTGCTTTCTTAACCCAGCTTGAACTGTATGTTTCCTTTACAAGGCCATGCGTTATCCTTGCTTGAACCGCTTACCCTAGACAAAGGCTGTGTTTGTATTCATATTAAAATCAGCTCCACCTTTTCTCTACAGAGCAGAAGAAAAAAAGAAAAAGACAAAACAGGGCCAGGCACGAACTCAAGGTTATCTGAGCCTGGTGCTACAATTAGAGCCCCTGTCCTCTTGTTACCATTCTGGCCTCTCCTCTTCTCTCTCTGGACAGATTAAGACTGTTGTGTCTTTAACAGCCGCGTGGAAGGTGTTAAGGCAAACTGTATGCAAATTATTGTATTCATTGTGTTAGCATACAGCTTCATTCCAGCCTCACGAGGGACAACACTGTGCCAGCTTGGTCAGTTAACGAAAATATTTCAACATTTCCCTCTAAATTTTGCAGTCACACATCTTAAGTTAAAATGAGTATAATGTCGGTCTTGACTGGCTTTGGTAGCAGGGTTCACTTCTTAAACGACAAGACATCAAAGTGATTTAAAACCACAATCAGCTCCATCTGCAATCTCGTCTCCATCCAATCACCTGGTCTTTGTGCATGTGTGTCCCTTGGTACAGCTTTCAAATGCTCCTGATAGTTACAGCAACACAGCAGCAAGAGCCTGTCAGACTTCCAATATATTGCTTTCTCTTTTCTGTGCTGCTCTCCTCATTCAAAGACAGACACACACACACACACAATCAATACAGCCAAGTTCTGTAGAGGGCAGGATACACCATCAATAATGGAAGGGTGTTTATGAAGAATGTGAGGCTTGATTTTGCTCAGAGTCCGCTTTGTGTGTTTGCTGGCCACCCTGTGACTAATAACCTGTAGATCCTTAGACTCGACTGGAGCCATTACAAGGAGGCAGGAGAAAATACTGTCCACACGGACACCGAGAAACACATGTGCTATATGCTGTGATGAACAGTCAGACACACAAGAACACCAACAAATGGAAGCAATACCACACAAACAGCATCTATCTACCACTTAGCAGCGGCTCATAAA